>JAIKVE010000471.1:0-19693 GCA_024679115.1 Phytophthora pistaciae | reverse complement strand
TTGAGACTCGTGTCTGAAGGCCAGAGCTCCTGCTCCTCGGCGGTCGCCGAACCAAAACTGTGCCACATGACGTCCAAGAACACGTTCATGTCCCGCTCGTGGCCGTCGATGGCCTTGAGCGACGGGCGCATCCGCGGACCCATGGGCAGGCTGTCGACACCGACGCTGAGGTGGAGACACAGCCTCGCTGCGCTCTTCAGCCACTCGACGCGGTAGATGTAGCGCAACGGCGTCATCCACTCCACCACGGGCTTGGCGAACGACCCCACGTTGATGTACAGCACGCGCTGCTCCGTCACGATCAGCCAGTGCGACAGCTGCACCTTCACCTTCTTGATCGACTCGTCCGCTACGTCGTCTGGGCCAGTCAGAGACAACCGACGCAGTCGCGCCCGACTCGTTGATCCGATCTCAACCACAGCTCCGCCATCGGAATCGCCAGGTTTCGGTGTCGCCGACTCCTGCAACAGCTCCTCCGCGCTCTCGAACTGAACGGTTATCGGGCGCGATGTGCCTCGCAGGAGCGCCAACGTCTCGTGGAAGCCGATACCGCGAACATCCACGCCGCCAACGCCAATAAGGCAGTCCCCCTCTTGCAGCACTTGCTGTCCAGGAGCAATCTGCCCACGAACCTTCACCTTCGACCGCGAGGTCTCGTCCATCGCCTTGATAGTCACATTCTCACAGTAAAAGTCCGTCTCCAGATCCATCCCCAGTTTCTTCTGGTAAAACACCACTTCGTAGCGTAGCTTCCTGCCGCCGGTTTCACCTGAGGCGGCATTCGGAGGTTCGCCAGCAGCGCGACGGCGCTCGTCGTTCTCCTGTAGCGCTCGTCGCAGCGAATTGGTGCGTTCCCGGGTAGAGTCGTTGTTGCTCTTGGGTTTCCCATTCCCGATACTTCCACTGCGACGACGATCGCGAGCTTCGCGCGTGAGATCTGCGGCACTCACCGACTGCATGATCTCGTTGTAAAAGATGATCTTCTCGCCAGATAGCCGATCGCCTCCAACCCTCTTCAGCAGTTCATAAGCAATTGTGTCAGCTTCCTTGTAGCACTTGAGTTCATTATAGCGCCCAAACACGCGCGGCCGTCGAACACGTCGCATGTTCTGTCCATTTTGCAGTGACCTGTTCCGAACGCCTTGGGTAGCGCGCGATGCAAAGTCGAAGATACCCGCAACAGGCTTCACCGGTAGACCGATGATACCTGTGATGGTACCTCTCACAAAACCAACCGCTCCACTCTCCTGGGCGCCTCGCATGGGGTTCAACACAAGACCCGCAACGCCTTCATACACGCCAAGGCTCAACTCGCGCGAGCCTTGCACCAGTCCCTCACGTAAACCACGGACATGACGACGACGAGCGCGAGCACGGTGCTGCTGATAGTGATCATCCAGACTTAGATTTGCGAAACCCTGTCCGAACGTGCCCGAAATCTTGCTTGCCGCGTCGAATGTGCCGTCCACCGTATTGGACATCAGACTCGCAGTACCCTTGGCCAGACCCTTGCTAAAGCCCTTACCACCGATCTTCAATCCTTCCAGAGGTTCATACACGAAATCGCGAACTCCTGTACCAATGTGATCCAAGAATCCCACGGGGTTTCCCAGGAAATCAAACGATCCCAGAATCTTGTGCAGTTGCTTCCACAACTGACGCGTGTAGTACTTCGACACTCGACGCGTCAAGTCCCCACCCGTACCAAAAGCGTGTTCGATCATCAGAGCGTTCAGGCGCACAGGGGCATTATCCAAATCCGGCACGTGCATCGTCAGACTGGGGATTGCCCAGGTCATCGCGGATGATGAGTCGTCGCCACCTGCATCTCCAAACGTGGACGGTGCTGAGCTCGATCGCTTCAACTCATCCGCGTGGCCGCCGGCCATTTTCTTCTTAAAGCTGGCAGCTTCATGGAGACTAATCGTCGTGCTCGTCTGGAATACATCGCTCCGGAAAGTAATGTCGAAGTCCATCGGGTGAATGTGCAGCAAGGCGAAGTATACTTTCCGCGTTTCAGAGGATGAGGTCTCAGTGTACGACTCCAGACTCTTCAGCGGGTTCAGTTCATCACTGAGAGTGTTTTCCCTGTACTCACTGAGAGACTCCGTCATCGTCTCAATCGGGATGCTCTTCATTCGAATCTCACCTCCGCGGTTTTGGGAGCGGTTCTCTCCCCACGACTGCGACATCTGTAAACAGCAACAAAGCAACTTATGTTAGAAACCGTTGCATACCCCCACGCATTCTCGTTGCATTCGACGTACCGCCGCCATGAATGCTCGAGCTGACACCAACAATTCTTCGTCCAGCTGCGTGATAACCGGGTACAGCCAGAACGAGCAGTGCTTGAAATAATCGGTATTGCCCTGTTCGTTGGACCACGTGCAGCAGAAGTGCATCGTAGCCACATTCGCCTGCCGATACTTGCAATCCGCGCAGCTGAAGATGTTCTGGTTTGCATTTAACCCAGTGGTTTCTTGAAGTTCATCATCGCCGGCCGTTCCTCTTCCTTGGCTTACCATTTCGGCCAGATCTTCGTCGATGTCACCGACTGTTCTTTTCCGTGTGGGGGTTGCTGCAGCCGCTGAACCGCTTTCCATTCGAGGACACAATAACTTCGTGAACGTTGCTTCTTCACTCTGATTGTCGATCTGCAGGTCATCCAGTGTGACGTTCATACGCATGTTGGAGTTCACACGTGAGTAGTGAAGACTGATCCCACCCATGTAGATGTACACGAGCTCCATGGGGAGCTCATTCACACACGAGATACCGATTCCATCCACGCGCAGGTGTAGCGCCATACCGGAACTCAGAGAGTCGAAGGCATTGGTGGAGGTTTCACTGGCTGTAGGTGAGTCCGACGATGCCGACGCTGTGCTCGACAGTTCGTACTTGTTTTCCTTCTCATCAAAGTCTTCCTCGCCACCTTCAAACAATTCCAGCACCTTGGTAGGGCCATCAGCGCGAATGCGGACATGTACGTACGTCTTGGCATTTTGGACCTGAGGGAGGAGGTCTCGCTGGGACCGCGCCGTCTTGGGGGCCAAAAGAGCCCCAGCCCCCATCGGTGTCTCCTCAGGGAGATCCTCGGCGCCGTCGGCTTGGATGCCCTGCGTAGCAAGTCGCAATCGCCTCACCCAAATCCTTGCGATTTTGGGATTTTTCGCCTTCAAATCGTAGCACTTTGTTGGCGTGATAATAGAAAACTGATTCGATCCAGCGACGACTGGTTTTGCTTTCCCAGGGGTTGACGCCGATATACTATCCCGAGGTGTAGTCATGCTAGAACTATCCTCGGAGTCCACGTCGGAGTCGTCCGCAAGATTAATCGAAACAACACTGTACCACACAATCTTGGAGCATTGGAAGCTTCTCAGCGGCGCTTGTTTGCGACCACTGGTCTCGGTTGCCAGCTGCATCGGCTTCAGCACCCCAAGCTCCATCATCTCTTGTGCCGTTGTGAATGCTTGCGCCTTCGTTTGGGTACTCATTTCCGTCACTAAGAAATCCACGAGGTCTTGCCCATTGACGTAGAAGCCCTTCCGAGTAATACCGCTTTGCACTGCCGTCTCGTTCTCCACGTGCGCGTTAACGAACTTTTCGGATTCCTCACACAGCACACTTGATGTAGTCAAAGATACTGCGAGACGAACAAGTTCTCTCGACCTGTCATCGCCATCATCGTCATCGTCGTCGCCGTCTTTTTGTCGAGACCCACCACCGAAGAGACTTCCCGAAATCGACGACACGAGGCCGTTCAAAGAGATAAAGCCACCCTTGGATGGAGCTTCTGCAGCCTTTTCGAAGATCGCGACACCTCCTACACCGGGCACATCAGAGCCAGCGCGCAAGTCCACCACGCCAAGCAGCTCCTGATCCGTTTCGTTCGCGAAGTAGTAGAGCATATGCTCGTACAAGCGGAAGTACTTCCGGTTCCACTTGAGCATACTGTCCTTCTTCAGCAAGTATCCCTTCTGCTCTGGTTTCATGAAAAGCTCCGACGGTAGTGAGCGATGAAGCTGAATCCGCTTGTGCGTCGTCATTTCATCCAGGTTGTACTCACGGATCTCGACTGCATCCTTGTCTGAATCCCCACCAGTCTTTGACGTCGACGACGTCACCCGCATAAACCGCACTTGAAGCGAACGAGATGAAGAGCTTGAGCTCCCGGGGAAGGCGGGGTCTTGGTTCGATGAAGAGGATGATTTGCCGTCAGAACCGTTCAAATAATCCCACGAGTATGCGCACGAAGACCGCGGAAGCAGCTCGTCAAAGTCCTTGTCCTCACCCCAGTTTGTCTGTTTGAAGCGGATTCGGAACGATGTCATGTTGTCGATTCTGTACGGAGGGAAACGCTTCGACTCTTCTCGGAAAATCAACGCAACAGACCCACCCACTAGCTCGATCTGGCATTGCAAAATGTAGATGCGAGAGGAGTCAGTCCGGTCTCGCAATTTCAGGTACGTCGTTCCGAGCGAGTTGATCCGAAAGCTTCCACTCCAGCTGTACTTGTGAAGCAAAGTAACTTCCAAAAGTTTTTCTCTTGATGCGCTTGGCCAATGGAACGGCACGAGTTCATTGGCAGCCAGTCGGAAGGTTTGAGGTGCATCAAACTGACGGTACTTGATCGTTTCTTCTGTCTTGTTGATCAAAATGTAGCGAGGGACAACCGTCGCCATGATTGTCTCCGAGAATCGTCCGCTACCGTAGCAACACCACAAACCAATTTCTTGGCTTCCCTTCCGAAGATCACTCTCCTGGTCCTGGTCAAAGACTTCATTTGTGAGGCTGATGACTTGAGCGACTCCGGAGTTCCCCATCGCGTTGCGGTTGAGACGAATAACGTCAGACCATGGTGATGAACGCGACTTAATCCGTAATACGTCCCAATGTTTTCCACCTGAGCTGTACGGCAGCACGTCTCCCCAGGGCATCGGGCGGATTTGAGCAGGGTTCGAGCGCTTGGAGCTCGACACCAACGACCGCGGCGTGACGTGGTGAGCACTTGCCGTACTCGCTTCGTCGTACAATCGAATCGTTGTCATCGTTATCCTATGGCACAAGTGGAGCCCATGACGACGGCCCTTGTTCTCCACCGTTTCGTTCATCGGGATAGGCTGGCCGTACCACCGTTCACCCTCTGGACGCCCAGCACTTCTAAGGGAGACGAAGCGAGGTAGCGCCAACTCATAGAAATCGAAATCTTCGATGTCCAACACGCCCACAAAGCCGCACTTTATGCAGACCAGGTCAAAAACCTCTGACATGAGCGAGTCTGGGTAGACTTCGACCACGACACAGGCGAAGCGGTTGTGAGGAAGGTACACTTGCACACCGTGAGGCTTCCCCTTATGTGCTGGCTTCGTCGGAGACCCGTTCGCTAGATTAGCACCCATTGCTCTCGTAGACGTTGGGTCATACGACAGCAATTCTTGACCACGCGTGGTCTCAACCTCGCCAGAAAGTGCGTACGCTTGACGCGCGCGCATGGAGGCAGGAACACCTATCAGTCCCATGTCATTATTCGATGGTGTCTGAAGTCGATGCATTGATCGTGCAGCGCTGGCAGATGGAAGGGGTCCGGGGGTATGCTGCCCTGTCGGAACAGTAGAAGCCTCTATGTCGTCGAGCTCAAAATCGTCGCTCTCTTGCCTGGCCAGAAAGGTAGACATTGCCTCCTCTTCATAAAACGAAGGTGAATTCTGGTCCTCGGCAACCTCCTCAACAATCTCTGCTGCATCCATATCCGATGGCAGTTCTTGGGATGTGCCAACCGAGAAAGATATGCTAATGTCTCCTCGGTGTGTGCTCGCAAGGTTGTTCTTGGATGCCTTCCGTTCACGCGACGACTTCCGTTTTAGCAGCTTGTACCAGTTGAATGCCGCAGCGCGCTTGCGATCTTTCAAGATGCTATCCACTTTTACGGCTGTGACTCCGAGGCAAGTATCGAGTCCGTAGCGAATATTCCGCACCTCGATGATAACGCGAGCTAAATCCAAAGTCCTCACTTCAGGCGGGAAACGAAGCAACAGAGTGTTTTGAAGACGGCCATCCCACTTCGGAGTCAGTCCACCAGACGGGCTGGGCTTTGTCGTAGCAGAGCAAATAGCAACCATTTCAGGCTTCTCCAAGTATCTGTCTTTTGGGTTCTTGAGCACGTACAAGGACGCTCGGACGTACGGACTCTGGGCTCCAAAGTACTGAGCATTGTAGAGCTCTCTTGCTTCCCGAATGACAACAATCAGGGCGACCGGGTTGGCAGAAGGCTTCACCTTTTGAAGACGAGTCAGCGAAGCCTCTCTACCGCTCTCATCGTGGAACGAAAGTGACCGAGAAGAGAAGATCTCATTCTGCTCTTCAGCCGAGGATGGGTGTCGGTGCACATACCTGAGCACGCTTTCAAGACTCTTGGATGATGAGCTTGTTGAGTTGCAATACTCGAGGTCCAGATCCGTATGATTGACGATCCATACCGAACAGAAGACAACGACGTCTCGTCCTGAAAGCTTCACTTGCAATTGAAGATTCGGCACGCTGCCTTGTTCGCCAGCAATGTCCCGGTCGAAAGCGCGACCATGTAGTTGCACCGGTTCAATGGTCTCTTTGTAGGGCACCGTGTACGCTGACATCTTCGGGTTGATGATGAGCTTTGGAGCACTCCAGCTATAATTCTCCAGCCGGAAGGATACATACAGCAGCTCCGACGTATCGACTTGGAATAGCGGTAGCACGTTTCCTACGGCCAAAATGCCTTCAGCAATCAGCTGAAGAGATCCATTGAGCAGACGATAGGCCATTGCCGTCGCCAAGCGATTGTGAAGCGTTAGGAAGGGAGAAACTGAGAGGTAGTAAAGGCTCGAGTTGGTTGCTTCATACAATCCTCGTCGCTGACTCGCAGCTCTCGCCTCGTCCAGCTCATAATTCACATCGCGCAGTGGGTTCATGCGTTGCCGCTGAGCTGGCTCGCCGAATACATTAAGGAAGTCGTCCTCCACTTTCTCCCCTTCTTCATCTTCTTCAATTTGAGCCAAATCGGCCTTTGCTTCCTCCGCCAGCGGAGACTCCTCCGTACTTGAGAACGTTGCACGCATTAAATAGTACGCCTCCACCTCATACGTGCACTTCCAAGTAGGCAAATCGCGAACAACATAACCCGACAGGGGTATCGCCGATGACATCGATGAAGACGAGACCATCTCCAACGACTTTGCGGCACTCTGCAGCTCCTCCATTGTGGCGAATGTCTCGAAATTGCAGATGCAGTTACCAGCTCGCACAAAGCGTTTCGTATTGACCGATTTCGCCGCGCGTACTTCGTCGCCGAGTTCTTCCAGGCTCGTAGTCAGTGGCGCGTACTGCACGTAAGGAGAAGGCCTGATACTGATCTTGCTTTGAGGATGCACAAGTTGAAGCGGAATATGGCAGACCTGTTCACGATCAATAATCCACTCTTGAATGCAGCCACCGTCACGAGGCGAAAACGCCCAAACCATCAGCGGAACAGACGTTCGGTTTTGCAGCACCACCTGAGAATGCAGGCTAATTAACTTGCTCCCATCAGCCTGGATACTGATCTCTGCCACCAATGTCGGCGGGTTAATATCCTCCTCGCCGGCATTTTCAAAGCCATCCGCGTCTGCATTAGCTGAAACTGTCAGCGATTCCCGAAGAGGGACAGCCACATGCCCGACCATATCCACTACAACGGGGTTTGCGCTCACCCATTTGCTATCGTTTAGCCAAACCGAAAGCGTGTGATTCACGGTGAGAGCTTGGCGATCAGTTTCTCGCAAGAAGCGGTCAGCTGAGGCGCTGTCGAAAGTCAGCATATCTCCCTGTTCTCGGCAATCAACAGACACCTTCCCATTGTCTGCAACAACTTGCTGAATGACACTTCCTGAGCCGCGGCGAAAGCTAAACTTCAGATCCAGACCAGTTTTGTTCTCAACCCAGAATGGTGCTGTGGATTTGGATCCAGAGGTAACGAAGTCTGCTTGCCGCAACGCCTCCGAGGACAGCAATGGGGCCATGGCGGGCGTCATGTTGAAATTGACGGTGTTCGGCAGGTTCGCAAACACTTCCACGAGGCTGTTTTCCTCCAAGGCACGGTGAATGCGCATCTGGACGACAAAAGGCTCCACCAGGGGCTCCCATCGGTAAATGCTGTTGTTGAAGTAGTTGAAAAGCAGCGTCGCGCCCATAGTCGTCGAGTAGTCTTCGTCCTTGATGTACTCGCATACAATCTCACGCATGTGAAAATCAGCAATCGGAATACCCAAGCTGTTGTTCACGAGAACTAAACGAAGTTCGCCGACATCGCCAAGAAGTTTGTCAGCCTCGCAAGTCGGCGTGGGTGTAGCAGAACTGGGAGCTCCGTTCGTCCCTTTGTCACTTTTAACCGGAGCAGCACGTGTTGCTGTCGGGATCCAACGTAGATAATTGTTCGCAATGTCAATAAATAAATTCGCATCTTGAACAGAGAATCGGGTCTCCACAGGGGCAAGTACGAACGAGTTGCGACGCAACAGCGAGGTGGAACCTTCCACAAAGTGATCAAAGACCAGGAGGAACGAGTTTGACAGCGGAAACGAAGCATCAATCTGCGCATAACAAACGTTAAGCTGCGATTCGAGCGATAAATCTACCTCAGCAATAAATAAAAGGGCGTACCTGAAGGTCTGGGAGCTGCGAAAAGTAAACACCGTGCTGATCGAACTCCAAGTGACACTTACTCATATCCGCCGTACCTTCGCATTTTTGATGTGTGGAGTACGCAGCCACAATATCAGTCAGTATGACTAGCGCTCGGGCGTCGGTCGTTTCAAAGTCCTCCAGTAATGAGAACAAACATCCAGTTGTAGTCACGAAGAAGTCCACCTTCTGCCAGTCTGGTGGAGGGGGCGACATATACCCAACACCAAAGTCCAAGAACTCGCCCTCCGCGAAAATCGGCTCCATAAAGAAGGCAACCACCTCATGGAAAGCGGGATATACTCCGAGCAAGTTGGTGTTTCTCACTTTCAGATCGTAAACGGTATCGGTCCAGTTCATCTTTTGATTGTACTCGATTTGAAGACCGTCTCCAGGCAGTGGACGAACAATTTCAGAGGCCGTCTGACACCGCGTCGGCCGGATATCAACCGTTGTACAAGATAGCGCTGACGCATTAATTTCCAGCGAGTCATCCGTCCGCAAAGTAAATACCAACTCGAGCTGTTCCCAAAACAGGTCCGCCACGGGGTGGTCTTTGTTCGAAATGCGAAGCGCAGCATCAGCAACCTTCACTGGGATCTTCATCCATATTGCCTTGCAGTACTCGTTGTCATAATGGAGGCCTCCGCATTTAGCGCACAATGGATACGTGTCTTCCGTGACGACGCGTGAGACTTCACGAAAGTTCTCATAGATCATCCCCAGAAAAGTCGTATACTGCTCTGGCCCAGTTCCCACGCTCAGTTCGTTTAGCGACAAACTTACCCCAAAGAAGGAGCTCACCTTTGCTTCGGACAAACTTTCAGGCTCCGAGTCAATACGCCCAGTAAGCAACGAATGATGGAACAGTGGCGACGGTGAGTCACGTGTAGTGCCACTTAGATCAACCAATTCAAACTCAAAAAGTCCAACCGACGACGTCGACATGTCTGCATCTCCGTGCTCCCGAACCATCATGTTGGAATCCGACGCAACCCGAGCATCATGAAATTCAGCATCCTCAGCCACGAACAGTGGCGCCATTAAGTGTTGAGACATACCAGCAACTTCGTGACTGATGAGCTCCATAGAATCTGATCGTCCCCGTGAGCCATTAGTCGGTGTTCCTGCCAAGAAATGCAGACTATCACGTCCTCCGCTGTTGAGTGCTTCTCCTTCAGCTTTTGCTTCATCAAGTGCGCCATCCACTTTAAGCAGGTACTGTCCCAGCTGCTCTAACTGCTGATCCAAATGGACGATCTTGTTGTGAATAATCTTCACCGCATCTTCTGCTGCCGGCAATGCTTGGAAGCCCTCGTGCAGGTAGTTTTGTGCCTGCTGCGTGGCGCTCCGAAGATCAATAAATAGTTGGCTGCGATTGCTCAAGATTCGTGAGCGCTGGTTCTTGATTTGACGCCGCAGATTGCGCAACTCCGTCCGCCGTGAAAGCTGCGCTTTTGCTGCACCCGCTAAGACTGAGCCATGGGATAATCGTGCTTCGTCGACAAAAGTGCCGTTCTGCAAAAAATCGGACGTAGAGGGATCGATTCCACTGCTCCAAAAGCGGGCGTTTGTCGAGCGAAGAATGATGCTATCTCTCGAGAATGAGCTGCGCGGCAACGCAAATGCTAAATCATTTCCAACCACTTCAAAACGAACGTCTCCCAGCTGAGTTTTAGCTATTCCCATTGCCCCAGCGCGCTCGTTTACCTCGGTCACCACAACATTGAAATACATCCGCAGCAGTTCCTCCACTGACACGGGGAGGGCGGCAGTGTTAACCACGAAGCTTTTGAATACCGCGGATGCCTTTTCACTGCTCGGATTCTCGTCAAACGGGTTGACTAGAACTTTGGAAACATGGTCAAGCATGTAGTGGTGGAACTGCTTAAACACTCGGTGGAGGTACACGACACAAACTGAATCCAATCGCACACGAACCACAATACCTCCTCCAGAACCATTTGCGTCAGCAGAGCTACCGCTTTCCGTAGAATTGATCACGAAGTCGACAACATTTTTCACACCGAAAGATCCAACATCAGCAACACCGTCAAGCATATCTGAGGGCGAGCCAATCGATTGCCGATTCGGCAGAACGGCACCTGCTGGTAGCGGGCCACTTGGAGAAGTTAAATCAGTCAATTGCAAATTCCGAACGATTCCCTTGAGCTCGAATCCGCTATCGAAACCAGCAGCGCCAGATCCACAAGCTTGTAGTGACATGCTAGAAACCTCCAAGCGAAAAATTGTTGCGATAGGTGTCAAACTTTCGCTGGAGGGGCCTGCAGTTTGATCCCGATGCCTAATGTCAAGCTGTAGGCCATGCGCCACGGACACACTTACGACGATCTCGTCATCAAAGCAGGAGGAATCTTCCAATAACGTCGACGAAGCTTGGGATCCCAGCTTCGACAAATTGCGCCTGAAATCATCGAACTCGTACCCTGAACTGGTCGACACAATAAATCCCAGCAAATACCTGTCGTGACATCCTCTTGCCCACGCCAAGACTGTCTCTACATTCGGAAGGAATAATTCTCCACACATGCGCTCGAGAGAGACAACGGCACGAATGAGTTGTCGATCAAACTGCAACACTGAAGGTCCGTTACTCCCTGATGCTGAGTGGACATCGCTAGAGTAAAACCGGCTCGTTTGATACGTTGCGCTGAGAGCAGGCGCCCGCATGCCTGGGCTTCCCGCAATTCGTGCAATAACACCTTCGCCTTCTTGGAGTAAAACTGACGTTACGGTAATCTTCTGAGAAAAAATTGTCGTGCAAACGCGTGAAGACCATTGGACGTCCTTCACGAGCAACATAAACTTGGAAGATTGCCCGGGTCGATCGTCAGCAACACAGACCTGCAGTTCTGGGATATGAATTGAAACCCTTCGTTGGCAAACCAGATTCACTCCTGCACTTCCTTTTGCTGGGTGAAGGTCACGGTCTGGTCCACTGGCTGGTTTCTCCGGAAGAAAGAAGCTCCATTTACCAATGGCCCAGCAAAGGGCTTCGAGCTCCACAACGTTCCAGTGAA
This sequence comes from Phytophthora pistaciae, assembly GCA_024679115.1. NCBI lineage: Eukaryota > Oomycota > Peronosporomycetes > Peronosporales > Peronosporaceae > Phytophthora > Phytophthora pistaciae. The sequence goes on along the minus strand of JAIKVE010000471.1, from coordinate 7,955 downwards.
TTCGAATTGTCGATAACTGTGCTTCGTAGTTGTACATTGCTGTCTCCTCTTCCGGGTCGAGTTCATGCTGCTCGTAAGAAGGAGCCCCATTGGACCCCAGCCTGCAGTGCTTGCAGGAATAACAATCCATAGACCATTCTGTTCTAGAGTGACTAGTTTTCGTAAGCGAGAGCTGATTCACACTGACAATCTCGTGGACGCCTTGCACGTCGTTCATGCTCATTTGAGCTTGCAACAGTGCCAGGCTCTCGTTCACAGAGAACAACCGCACGCTTGTCCGGAAATCACTCCTCACATGCTCGCGGTCAGGCTCTGACGTTTCAATCGTTAGGTTCCTTAGTTCAGCACCAAAGCAAAACTGATCGTGAAGTGCGAACACAAGGCACATTTTCTCCATCTTGATCCCTAGATGAGCGATCGGTGCAATCTGCGCTTCGCTGTACGTAACTAATTTGCTTGGGTGCGACAAATTCCACTGATTCCACCACAGATACACAGGCGCAAAGAGAGTCATCCACATAACCAAGGTCTCGTCCTTGATGAACATCATGATGCTACCAAACTGGACATCGAGGGCCGGTTGGTGCCCAACGATACGGCTCTGATAGGCAGGGACGACACAAGATACTCGAATGATCGGGGTTCCCAACACAGTCGAGCCAGAGTCTTCAGTAGGGTGATCAATAATGCTGTAGCTTTCGCTGCGCGCCGAAACCTCGTACATGCGCAATGACTGGATGCAGAGCTGAATCTCGTCTTCAACGCATGATTGCTTCACAACTCCAACAGTCTCTCCAAGAATCCATACCCACTGTGTCCCCCTTAGCATTTCTTCTTCGGTCCCAACAGCCTCTCTGGCAGAAAAGAAGATCCCCGCACCATGCCGCAACTCTGTGCGCACAGAGAGACTTGGTGGGGTGATCGCATCTTCGAACTCATCATCGTCGTCGTCGTCACTTTCCGCCGCTAGCGTAAAAGTTTCGCCCACCACCGCATCCAGACAATCCGTCAGCAACCATTGCTTTGCATACGAGAGCACCATCAAAAATCCATCCGGCCGAGATGCCTGTTGCTGTGTCAACACCGCCAGTCGATCGTACTCGTCGTACGGCGCCTTCACCTCAATCAGAATGGCGTACAGAACGTCGATATGCTCAGGCCCAAAGTGCACTCTCGGCTGGTTGGCAGGTAGCACAAATTTTTCATTGCTACTGCAATTGTGTGCAGCGCAAATTTCGCATTGCTCAGTAACACTCCCAGGCTCACAGCCAATATCCACATCCAGCTCGACATCCGGGAACGCAGCATTGATGCTGTGATAAAACAGGCTCGCCTAGTACGACAGCAAACAGAGTAGTATCGTTAACAGCAGATAAAATGGAAGTATGCAGTAACTAGTCGCCGTACCTTGACTGTGCTGCGCCACTCGTGGAATAAATATTTTCGGTGCATCTTGGACGAGGCCAGCTCTTCTTCCGGTCCTGCATCACTCTGTTTCTCAGGATACTCCATATACGCTGCAACGCCCTCCGTTTTCAGAAGCTACACACACACCGAGCACAACTAGTCAGCAATGCATTACGGCCCTCACTCGCAGCAACCAGCAGCCAACCACTAACCTTCCTCGACTCCATCGCTGAGCTCGACTGCGGCGTGAACTCGAGCTCCCAGTCTGCATTTGTGTTGATCAAACTGACGTGTCCAATCTCCAACGTGCCGCTGCCCGGTTGCTAAACAAGAACAACAAACTCTCCGTTAGTCTCCCAGCCACCTCATTATCCTCAAAACTTCTATCCTTACCGGCGCCAGCGAGCTCGGGTCGCAGTCGTAGCGAATCTGCACGTCCGACAGCTCGATCTGCACGTTGGCGATGATGTGCGACACCAGCCGCGACAGATACGTCCGATCTGCTAGCCACACAGCGTCAGCGATACTATAACTCACTATACAGAAAACCAGGAAGCCATCCCACCGTCTCCGTTGCTGCCGTCGATGCTCGTGTCCACGGCCTCGCTTAGCTCCTGCGCGCTGGGCGCCGTCTGCGTGTGCTCCTCCGACGGCGTGCGGTGCAGCGAGACGCGGATGGCCTGCGCCTTGATCTGCACGGGCTGCGTCCAGAGCGCGCGCCACGGGATCTTGACGCTCAGGTGGCCGATGGCGCCCTCGCCGTACGACAGGCGCAGCTGCAGGTCCTGGAACGACAGGTCGCCCTGCCACAGACTCAGCTTGAGCATGCTCGAGTCGAAGGTCACGAACTTGCCCAGCAGCCGCTGCAGCAGCAGCGCCACCGCGTGCTGCAGCATCCTCACAACTCAGTCGCGCGCGTGTGTGTGCGTACGCTCGCTCGCTTGCTTGCTCTCAGTGGCTGGTCCGCTAGTAGCCTCTGGCCCGGGAGTGCGCACTCACTCTCCTTCCTCCTCTTGCTGACGCTCTTTACTTTTTTGCGTGTGGCTACACAGTGGAGTGTACCACACAGAATGTATCAGTTTAGACGGGGGTTAAACAGGCGACTGCCACATGGCCGAGAGATAAGAGAGAGATACTTTTAGCGGAGGTTTTCTAGCTCTTCGACACGATGGCGGGCAGCATCGAGGCCTGGTACTACGGGCTGCCGTACGTGACGCGCTTCTACCTGTCGGTGTGCTTCGGCTCGACGCTGCTGAGCACGCTGGGTTTCCTCAACCCGCAGTCGCTGTACCTGGACTTCGACCTCGTGTGGCAGCGCTTCCAGCTCTGGCGCCTCACCACGTGCTTCATGTTCCTCGGGAGCTTCAGCTTCCCCTTCCTCATGCAGCTCATGATCCTGTACGACCGCAGACCCTAGCGAGGGAGTGTGGCGTGGTGTGGTGTGGGGTAGAGTGTGTTCTGACTGTGGCTGCTGGATGCAGGACCAACTACTCGTCCCGACTCGAGGAGGACCCGTTCCCGGGCGGCGGCGGCCCCACGGCCGACTACGCCTTCATGCTCTTCTTCGGAGCGTCGGTGCTGTGGGTACGTGAAGTTCTGTGCTGTTACGTAAATCGCCGTGTGGGTGCTAACGTAGCTGCTTGGCTGTGCGATGCAGGTGGTCGCATTTTTCATGGGCATCCCATTCCTAGGCACGTCGCTCATCTTCATGATCGTCTACGTCTGGAGTCGTCGCAACCCGACGGCGCCCGTCGCGATTTGGGGTGCGTTGATAGCAGTGGCTTCAAGGGCTTGCTTCGTGCAAATGCGCCATTGCCTCAATGCTAACTTGTGCGCACTTTGTTGACAGGTTTCCGCTTTGAGGGCCTGTACCTGCCGTGGGCGCTGATCGCTTTCACGGTGCTCGTTGGCGGCAACCCGATCATGGACATCTTTGGCGTCGTTGCTGGTCACCTTTACTACTTCCTGCTGGAGGTGCTCCCCGCTACGAAGGGCTGGAACCTGCTGCAGACCCCTGCTGTCTTGTACGTCACGATGCGCTGTCTGCACCTGCGTCCCATCGCTGATTTAACTTATGTACCTCGTGAATGTGTGTTGTTTGCGCAGTGCCAACTTGTTCCCGCCCCCGCAAGTGGCTGCTGGCGGTGTTCCGATCATTGGAGCGCGCGGAGCTGCTGGTCGTCCCGCGGTTCCTCAGGGCGGCGGCTACGCCTGGGGCACCGGACGGCCGCTGGGCACGGAGTAAAGAGACGAGAACAGGAAGGAAGCTAAGACCGCGGCTGTAGTCGTAGAAGGACATAACATGCAATCTATTGAGGCGAGATCGTGCTTGTTGCTTGGCATGCCTCGATGACGAAGGTGGTCCCGTAGAGAAACCGTAGTTTACGTTTATGCATTGCGTAAGATTACGCGGTATTTTAGGTATTTTGGTTCCCCCTTGTTAAAATGGGCCCCCTCATTTTACATAACCGGGTCAGAACAACTCTTTTCGAGTACCATATGTAAAGAAAATGCTGCTTTCGGTCTTTCTCATAAATTACCGTTTTAAAAGCTCTCATTTCTCCTCTGTTAATATTTTGCGGCTATTCGCGTTTTGATTTTCTAGAATTGAATTGCCCAAGATAGCACCCCACGAAAGACGGAACCGAGGGGTCCTCGGCCGAATGGCTTCGTCTCGACGATGACTTCTGTTGCCGGGAGGAACCACGGGAGGTGGACTGAGCGTCATCGTGGATATTGGCAACTTTCGTTCAATTGCTCCAGCAAAGTTCGCGTGGTCTGGATGTGAGAACCTCTTCATACACAGCATCATGTTGTAAATCAGGTATGGGGTAGTGTCTCGGAGAGTTGTGTTTGGCTATAAACAACGGAAATCTTTTCCGCTGTTTGTACCCAAGTAACGGTACTGTACTGTGAACTGGCGGCAACTTTCGTTCAATTGCTCCAGCAAAGTTCGCGTGGTCTGGATGTGAGAACCTCTTCATACACAGCATCATGTTGTAAATCAGGTATGGGGTAGTGTCTCGGAGAGTTGTGTTTGGCTATAAACAACGGAAATCTTTTCCGCTGTTTGTACCCAAACACAACTCTGCTTAGGTTGTTCAGATCGTAAGTATCATCTATTCACTGCGGCTCTAAACTCAATTTTCCGGAGAATGCAGCTTACCTGTATTCGCAGGTGCGGCGTATGCGCAACCCGGCGATAAACACAAAACCGAAGTAAGAAATTAAAAATCGGTGACTGCAGTCTGTTTTGCCACTAACTTAGTCGAGGCTGGACCACCAGCCTATAAATTTGTTGTGCAGCAAAATGCAAATTTTGCACGCCTGACGTCAGTCACGTCTTATAAGCGCTGGTCTCTTATCAACGTGTTACTGGTGGTATCATCATCACGAATACGCCTCCCAAGGGTGTTGTTGCGTTTCTGGTTGAACTTTAAAGCTGTAAATGTACTACTTAGTAAGCTACATGCATACGTACGGGCCAAGGAGTGCTCGTCGAGGTCCGTACGAACTGAACTCGGCGCTTACTTAGCTGGTCGAACGCGCGTTTTGGGACCCTTTAGCTTTATGAGTACTTTGCCCCGTCAATGGTACTGTATCGAAATTTGTACCACTGTTTATGAAATTTCTCCCTACGGTATCTTCCCGCTATTCTATTGGTCTTAAATCTTTGGATACCACTGTATGTTTTCCACCAATCCTTACTGGGTGCAGCCTATATTTCCACCAATGAAAACGCTGTGTGGACCACGTCATCACTGGTTTCGGCCAATCGCCGTCTGATTACGTCGACCGCTGGTTACGCGGCAGTGCCAAGTGACCAACCATGCCGCCCACTACCGAAGTGGCAGCCCCACGCGCTCCCTTGCTCACTCACGGCCTGGCCGCGCCCTCCACTACAGGTAGCAGCGGACGTGCATGGCGGAAGACCAGCACCAGCGCAGACTCGCGGGGATCGACGGCTTGGTCTCTATGAACGGCGCCGCAGACGACTCGTCGTATCCCTACTCGGGCCAGCGCGATCAGTTCCAGAGTGTGCAGTTCCAGCAGCAATTCCAGTCGCAGCAGCAGCCCATGGACCAGATGCAGATGCAGCAGACACAGTCGCGCGCCATGGACAATATGGGACCGGCGGCGTCCACTCTCATGCAGGTGCACAGTGGCGACACCGGTACGGGGATGCACCTGACGAGCGCCCTCATGCAGCAGCACACAATGCACACGCGGAGCTCCGACGCAGCGACGACAGGGACCTTCATCAACCCGCCGCCGCTGCGCCAGCAAAGCGGCACGAAGCGAGTCGGGACGCTGATTACTGGCGGCGATGAGCCGGGCATGCCGCAGCTCTACAAGACCAGCAAGATGCGGCGGCCGGAGCTGTGGCAGTTCATTCGGCTCGTGGTGCCCGACCCGCCGCACATTGCGGCTGGACGCACGTACACGAACCAAGACGCGAAAGAAGCGTACTGCCTCAAGTGCAAGCGCGTCATGCACTACAATACCGGGAGCAGCAACAACGTCAGTCGGCACATGGCCAAGTTCCACGCCGCGGACTTGGCGAGTTATGCACAGGAGGTGGCGAACAAGAAGATGAAGCACAAGAAGCAGCAAGGCCAGGCGGCGTATGTACAGGCAAGTGGAGAGCGTGCAGGTGGGAGTGTTTCTTCAAGCCCAAGCGCTGGCCACAAGCGGAGACGGACGGAAACGGCGACAGCACCGTCAGTCGGCACGACTACTAGCAACAATATTCCAGCCGAGCCACCGGTTGATGGGCTTCGGTTGAGTATGAGCTTAAGCGACGACTTGGGGGCCACTGCCGGTGACAACAGCAAGGGAGAATTGACGCAGGAAGAGACCGAGCAGCTGAACGCGATTGTGGCGCGGTGGGTCGCCAAGCACCACCATCCGTTCAGCATCACAGAGGACCCCGAGCTCCAGGAGCTGCTTCGCTTTGCCGCCGCGTTGCGCAAACCGATCACGCTTCCTCCCCCAAGCTCAGTCCGAGCGTCCGTTCAGTCGCTGAGTGCACGCAGTCGGATGGATGTGATGCGGCAGATTTCGACTGAGGTTCTCTTCTACTCTATGGCGTCCGAGGTGTGGGTCACTGTTGAGCGAGACATCTTCGTCTCCTTTAGCATCCACTACCTCACGGAAAACTTTGAGCGCCGCCATTTCACTCTGGATGTACGGGAACACAGCGGCCACCAAGTTTTCTCGTATGAGACCAAGAGAGAAATGCTGTACACACTGATATCGCGGTGGAATCTGGACCCTCGGTACTTGAGCTCGATGCTGTGGCAGTCCCAACCGCGAGTAGATGGAGAGGTCAACACACTGACACAGCCTCGCACGCAGCAAGCGGAGAGTGCAGCTCATGGCTTTGAGGTCATCTTAGCTCCTCTGTTGCATGGCCCCAGGGAGCTGGAAGCAGACGGCATGCAAGTCTTCTTCTTCGACGAAATGGTGAACAACGCCATCGCCAACGTGTCGCCCGAGTTCCAGGCGAGTGTGGAGTTCGTACGCAACCAGGTGACCATGTTCCGGGATCTGGCCTTCTTCCTGACGAACCACCCGCGCGCGGTGGTGCGTCTTAGTAAGCTCATGCCTGGAGCTAGCCAGCAGCGACTTGTCACGGATACCAAAGCGAGTTGGCTCAGCACGCTCGACATGCTTAAGCGTCTCGTCAAGAAGCGCGACGTGATTCGAGATTTCTTCGCGTACGCAGACACGATCGAGGGCCGTGCAGAGTTTCAACATCTCTCTCCATCTTCGTCGTCTGCACGGGAGATGCAGCGGCAAGAGCCAACGGACGAGCAATGGTGCGCGATCGAGTGTCTCTTGCAGCTACTCCAGCCGTTTGAGAACGTTGCACTGGCCATCGGTAAGAAGAAATACGCAGCTTCTTCGCTTACGTTCCCGCTGCTGAAGTTCCTGAAGCGCGACCTGGAGAAAGTGACCAATTTCCAGCGGGTATTCGCGAAGTATTCAAGCACCCAAGTCCAGGGTGATACCCAGTCGCCCCTGAACTTCCAGACCCAAGCGCAGAACATCGCGACGCAGCTGGAGGTCGTGCGGAACTTCCTGTACACCGAGTTCAAGGCGCACTTCACGCGCGCGTGCGGGGAGCTCATGTGGGTCTCGCAGTTGGACCCGCGCTTCGTGCGCATGAAGTATCTGAGCGACGAGGAGCGCGAGGTGTGCAAGGCTCGGCTCATCGACCAGTGCTTCGTGCTCGCCAACTTCAACCAGATCATGGCCAACCAGCGCATCAAGGCATCCGCAGCGTCTGCCGACGTCGCTGTAAGCGCGGGCCTCGACCCGTCGAACGCGTCCTTCCTCGACTTCCAGACCGGCGTCCAGCCGACTCGCGAGGACCACGACACCAACAGCTTCCTGCGCGAGCTTCTCTTCGACGACGCGCACGACGACCCGGCGCTGGTGTACCAGCAACAGCAGCAGCAACTGTTGCAGCAGCAGGGGCAGCTCGGCGACTCGCTCGGGCCTATCACCGTGACGGTCGGGGACGCGACCGCCAACTCGGCCGC
>JAIKVE010000470.1:0-19727 GCA_024679115.1 Phytophthora pistaciae | reverse complement strand
GGCGTGAGCGTCGACGGGTCCTGCGCGACCTCCTGCACCACGAGAGTGAAGGTCTCCAGCTCCACGCGCTTGCCCGCGTGTCGCCCACGGCCCCGCGCGCGCAGCAGCCAGTCCAGGAAGAAGGCCGTGGCGCGCTTGTAGCGCGAGTACTTGCTGGCGGGGAAGGACGCCATGCCAGTCAGTTCGTCTCTCTTCGTCTCTTGCGCGCGGGGATGCTTGTTGAAGAGTGGCTGTGGGTTGAAGTGGCATCGGAGTGATGTGCTTCGCGCAATTCTGTGTATCGCACACGATATAGAACGATCTGGTGTGGCGCACATGATGTTGAAGTTGTCACTAAAATAGGTACACCACTTATCCAAGCCGACATCTAATTTGCCAGGTTATGCCACTATGCGCGTCAACGCTGCTGCCCAAAACCAGCGGCAGGCAGTCCTGGCGGATTTCAAGTGTAGGTAGCTTGCATGGATGCGTGGACAGGTCTTTCATGTAGCAAAGTTGCAGATCCGACGAGGTTCGTGTTCCAAGAAAACATTTTCACCCCCAGGGCCATGTCATTAGCGAGCCGTATTGTTGCTTCCATCCGCTGTTACGGTGGCAAGCAAGGATGCAAGTTCGTATCGGTGCAGCTGTAGCAGTGACCAGTAAGATAAGACAGCGAGGGCCCTCAAATAACTCGCACTATGTGGGCACGTCTCATCCTGCGATCGTACCGGGGCTTATTTCCAGTGATTGCATTGCAAGCGCGTCGAGGCGTCTCGTGTTTCTCTTTCGTGGCTCCTGTTGCCGCAACAACAACAACAAGCCCTCAAGCCTCCCCTGGAACGGTGTCTCGCAACACCCCGTCACGCCAAACATGGTGAAGACATCCGCCCTCCTCGCTGCAGCTCTGATCGCTGCCTGCAACCTCCCCGACTCTGCGTCCGGCCACAAGGAGCCCACGCGCCGTGCTCTTTCGGCAAGCCTTCGCCCTCAACGCCAAGCGTGGTCTTCAAGCATGCACAAGCTCAGCTCCCATGAGACAGCTTCAAGAACGAGCCACTACCCGTCGTGCCCAGGCGGTTGAGAGTCTTCGCCGAGAGTTCGCTCGGCGGCGCCTTGATGCCGCCACGGTGGTTGCAAACGAACACAAGTCCGACCTCACCGGCATCACGGCTGAGACGACCTCTGACGTGCTCTTCGACTCGGAGGTGAAGGCGGTTCTCGAGCCCGAGGTCACCTACGGACCTTACTACGTCCTCGGAGAGCGCATCCGCTGGGACATGACGGAGGATCAAGAAGGCGTCCCGATGATCATCGACGTCCAAGTGATCGACGTGAGCAACTGCGAGCCCGTGACCGACATGTACGTCGACTTCTGGCACGCAAACGCGACTGGCGTGTACTCCGGTGTGGTGGCCAACGGCAACGGCGACAGCAGCGGCACGTCCAACCTCAACGCCACCTTCTTGCGCGGCGTGGCCAAGACGGACGAAGACGGAGTTGCTCAGATGACTTCCATCTTCCCGGGCCACTACGAAGGACGCGCCACACACCTGCACTTCATCGGTAAATATGGCGGTACGAGGCAGGACAACGACACGTACTCGGGCGGCTCTGTCGCCCACGTCGGCCAGTTCTTCTTCGACCAATCTCTCATCGAGGCGGTGGATAAGCTCACCCCGTACTCGACGAATGACCAAGCTGTGACGAACAACGCGGACGACCAGTGGCTCATTGCAGCTGCAGAGGACGGCTACGATCCCATCATGAACTACGCACTCCTGGGTGCCACTGAGGCCGACGGATTGTTCGTGTGGATCTCGCTGGCCGTGAACATGTCGGCCGCCCAAGAAGTGCAGGAGGCTGCTGTCCTCACAGCGAACGGAGGTGTCGTCTCCTCCAACTCCGTCCTTGGTGGAGGTGGCGGCAGTGGCTTCGGTGGTTCGAAGCCGGATGGCAGCTTCCCTGATGCCCCGGACACTTCCTCCAGCACTTCGAGCAGCACCTCGACGTCCAGCACGTCGAGCAGCGGTACCAGCAGCACGACGACCACGGCCTCGAGCGCCTCCGCTGTCTCCGGATCCGTGGCCATTGCCATGGTGATGCTGTCTGCCTTTGCGCCTCTGATGCTGGGAATGCTTTAACAAGGTGCTCGAGGGGTAGCCGACCGACCGCACGAACGCGCTGCATATTGATCCAAGTACGATAACTCAAGTGAACTAAATCAATAAATGGATCCTAATAACATGAAGATAGCACACTGGAGCCGACGCTAAAGTCTTCCAAGTTGAAGGCGCTGGTGTCAGGTATTGGCTAATAGTCGCTCCGTGTCAATGGGTACAAAGCACATCTAAGATACGCCAAGCGCAGCATTCTTCTATCTGCCGGGATACGAGCACTTCCATGCTATGGAGCAGCATCGTGATATATGTAGTGACCAAGGAGAGACAACTCATCATGTGCGTCGAAAGGAATCCCCGCGAGCCGGCAACCAAGATCCAGTGCAAGAGCCTCCGACTGCAGAGGACCCCTCAGAGGAACCCAGATCTCTCCACTCTGCATGCGCGGATGGACGCCTCGACCTTGTTCAAGAGCTCACTGATGGTGGTGGAGTATCGGTGAATCTACTCGACGAAAATGGGGCGTCTCCCCTTGGCCTGGCAGCTGAGAATGGGCACCTTACCGTCGTGGAGTATCTACTCAAGTGCGGTGCGGCTGTTAATGTGGCCGACAAGGAGGGGTTTACCCTGCTCAGAAGTGCCTCCCAAAATGGGCACACCAACGTTGTAGCAGCCCTTCTGGAACACAGAGCACACGTGAACAATCGAGACCCAAATGGCGCTACAGCTCTTCTTCTGGCGTGCGCTGAGGGCCACCTCCCCACTGTCCGGGTGCTGGTAGATGCGGGAGCGGTGGTGGATTCTACAAACTGCGATGGTGGTTCTCCCCTTTGGGCCGCAGCAGTAAAAGATCACGACCAAGTTGTGAGGTTTTTGGTAGAGCGTGGCGCATTGGTCGACCGACCGAACAACAACGGGTGGACGCCGCTTATGGGTGCCTCGCAGCACGGACACATCAAGACGGTGACAGTTCTCTTAGAACACGGTGCTAATGTGGACATTCCGGGGCCGAATGAGGCGGTGGCCTTCCTGATTTCGTGTGAAAACGGTCATCTGACCACTTCCCAGCTTCTTTTCCGCAGCGGCAGTGTGTCTGTTGACGTAGCGGACGACGACGGCACCACTCCTCTCATTGCGGCGGCCCATAATGGCTTCATACCGATCGTCGAGTTCCTGCTGGAGAATGGAGCGGTCGTTGAGACGGCGAACCACGCGGGCTGGACGGCACTGCATTGCGCGTCGCAACGCGGACGGGCAGATACGGTGGAGCTGCTGCTGAAGCGAGGGGCCATTGCGGACAGACAGGGACCAAATGGTGCCACACCTCTAGTGATCGCGAGTGCTCAAGGTTATTTGGCTGTCGCTCAAAAGCTGCTGGAGGGTGGCGCAGGCATCGATTTCACTGATGACAACGGAAAGACCCCGCTCATTATCGCATCGATCAATAACCGTGTCGACATCGTGCAGCTTCTGTTGGATCGCGGTGCGTCGATCGACACGGCGGATTTTTCCCGTTGCACCGCGCTCATTATCGCCTCGCATTGTAATTACTCGAGTGTGGTGGCTCTTTTGCTGTCTACGGGGGCCAATGTAAACCAGAAAGGTCCTCGAGGAGGCACAGCTCTTGCTATTGCAAGTGCTGCGGGTCGCATTGACATTGTTCGGATGCTGATTGCTAACGGAGCGTCCGTTGATTCGAGTGACTATGAAGGTAATACCCCGCTGATGAACGCTGCTGAAAGAGGTCACATAGCCATCGTGGAGTTCTTGTTGGAGAGTGGCGCTAGCTGTGACGTCTCAAATTTCGACATGTGGGCGCCGCTACTGAAAGCTACGTACAACGCTCACTTGGACGTGGTTACGGTACTTCTGAAAAATGGAGCAGGTGTCGATAGTCAACTTCAGGATGGAACTTCTGCTCTGCGGATGGCATGTTATATGGGCCACCTCCCCATTGCCGAGAAGCTTCTCGAGAACGGTGCGTCTGTTAATTTGCAAGACGAGGAGGGGCAAACGCCTCTGTTCACTGCCGCTCGGCATGGCATGGACAACATGGTCAAGTGCTTAATTCAAAATGGTGCGTCTACTGATGTATGCAATAACGAAGGCTGGACGCCCTTGATGAAGGCTGCGGAACAAGGACATCTTGCCGTGGTGAAGACACTTTTGAGGAGCAAAGCCTCGCTAAATTTGAGGCGGTTTAACGGTGCGACAGCTCTGAATGTTGCGTGTGAACATGGCCAGATGGATATCGTTGTGGCACTGGTGAACTATGGAGCCGACCGTGAAGTGCCAGACGATGCCGGATACACGCCATTGATCACTGCAGCACAGCTCGGATATTCCGATATCGTCCAATTTCTCGTCAAAAGAGGAACGAACATGGACGCGCACTTACCCAGTGGAAGCACAACTTTGCTGACAGCAGTGTGGTTTAAACGTCTTGCGGTCGTGCGGATTCTGCTGGATAACGGGGCGGACATCAACTTATGTGGAGATTTTCAGAGCTGGCCGCCACTGACCGTAGCTTATTTCAGTGGCTTCAGGGACCTGGCCCAGCTTATCTACGAACGAGTCCCACCATCGACGGAGATGGAGACAGAGGCACTATCCGACGAACCAATCGAGCCTACCGGTAGCCCGCCTGAAAACACTGTGCCCAATTACACGGTCGACCAGAAACAACGGACGGATGATACGGCGCTACGAATTGCCTGCTATCGGGGAGAGTTGAAGGTGGTCGAGGCTCTTTTGGAGAGTACCGAGGCGATCAATATTCCCGACCCGCAAGGCTGGACCCCGCTTATGAGTGCCGTGTATGAAGGTCATACCGATGTAGTCGAGGCTCTTCTCAAGAAGAGAGCTAACGTGAACTTGCGCGGTCCCCAGGACGCTACGGCGTTGGTCATTGCGTGTGATCACGGCCGTCTCGAGATTGCTCGGATGCTGATCAACCACGGAGCATCAATAAAATTGCCAGATGCATCGGGAGATGGAGCGTTCATGGCTGCAGTTCACAGGGGCGACGTGGCTCTAGTGAATTTGCTGTTGGAGCGAGGAGCTAGCGTCGATGAGCAGGATTGTTATGGCTGGACTCCGCTCATGATTGCGTCTCAGAAGGGTAATTCGGGTTTGATATCGCTGCTTCTGCAGAAGGGAGCCAGTATCAACAAACAGGGGCCTACTGGAACGTCGGCGCTGTTAGCGGCAGCTAGACATGGACACTCCAAGATCACGAAGCTCCTGCTGGAATTCGGCGCAAGTGTCGATCTCACGGACGACGGTGGCAATAGTCCTCTCTTCATGGCGATCAAGTATGGCCATGCCGTTGTGGCCAGGGGTCTCGTGGAAAGAGGAGCCTCCGTGAATCTGTCGAATCGTGAACTTTTAACGCCTCTGATGCTAGCAGCTGAGAACGGGGCGACGCAGACTGTTGCCATGCTTCTGGAGAAAGGGGCGGCTATCGACTTGCAAGGGCCGAATGGAAACACGGCGCTGGAGCTGGCGAGTGCGTATGGGCATCTCGACGTCGCTAAATTGCTGGTCGAGAGAGGCGCGTTCGTTGATCTAGCAGATGACGAAGGAGACACTACGCTGATTTGTGCTGCTGAAGCTGGCCACGCTTCCGTTGTAAGATTCTTGGTGGAATCTGGATCGACTACATCAAGTACGTGGGCGAAACAGCGCTTACCAAGGCTTTGGACAACGATCACGCGGACGTCGTATCCTTGCTCCTGCCTCAATAAGGTAAGTGGAGGTTGGTCAGAAGCAGAGCATCGTGCATAATGAAAATACCAGGAAGATGCCTTAAACTGGTGCGGATTGCCTCTTACACTGCGCGTTGCCATCTCGCCCTTTACCTACTTCTTTCCATCATCGTCCTTCCCGAGAACGTACTCCTCGATCCTGTGCACCAGCCACATGACATTGTGCGGCGTGCTCACGACCTGCTTCTCCATCTGCTCCGTGAGTCGTCGGCACGAGTCCACATATCGGTCGCTGAAGCCGTCCAGCCGACGCTCCCAGAACTTGTACATGGCGTTCACCGAGTACTTGGCTTTCTCCACGGCCCGATCTCTCACCTCAGCCATGGAAATGGAAGCGGGAACAACCGCCGGACCGCGCGGAGTCTTGAGACCCCGCACCACCTCGTTCTCCACCAGCGCCTGGCCGTCGTCCGTCGCCTCGCCATCGTCAAAGTCGAACAAGTCGTCGTCGTCCTCGACCTCGACCAAGTCATCGTCGTCATCAGGCCCGTTGCCATCTTGCAGGTCTCCTCTGTTGCCGGCGTTCTTCTGCAGCTCGCGCTTGATGCGCTTGCGCTCCTCGATCTTCTTCATGAGCTCGTCGTTGTCCGTGTGGACAGCGATGAGGCCGACGCCCCTGACGTATGGCAGGTGCTTGCCCTCCTCCATCCACTCGGGCGAATACGTCGACAATCCAAAGCCGATGAAGGTGAAGTCGTCCTTCCTCGGGTGGGCTGCATCATTTGAGCAATTGATACATCAAAACTTGGTTAATTTTTATGGTTCCACCACGAAATAGGGGTCGAAACAATTGCTCTCACCTGCGCGCTCCCTCATCTCCTGAAGGCGCTCTCGACTGGTGCTAAAATCCACTTGGATGCCCTTGCACTCGGGTCCTTTGCGCTCTTTCCACATGGCTCTGAATGATTGCAGCATTGTAGAATGTTAGCAATTGTTAAAATACGGATTGCGAAGGAGCCTGTGGGCCGAAATGGAGCGGGAAGGCGCCTACTTGGTGTACACGCTGATGCCCACGCAGTACGTGCACGACACCTCGGCGTCCTGGCCCCTGGGGGCCGCACCGCTGCCGTCTGCGCGGCGCTCGGGCGGCACTGGCGGCATATTGAACGTTCTGGATGAAATTAATTGTGTGCGGTCTCCGATATATATCCGGATAAAAGTGGATAATTCCGGATAAAATCGATTCGTGCACTTTTTGGCTACAGATTTAGAAAACGTTCGCATACGGATCACGCATTTGAAGTATTTTTGGTCAACCATACAAGACATCGGGGTGGCCATGAAGCGCAGCCATGATCTCGACGAAGAACCACGACCCGTAGGTAGACTAATGAACGCAGCGGGCCACCCGTACAAGAAGCTCAAAGGCGCGCGATTTCCGGTCGAGATTGCCAATTTGCACCACGTACTTGAAGCGATAAACGAATTTGCCAAGACACCGGAGGAAGCGATGCTTGAAGCCGCAGAGACCCATAACCTGGATCGACTCGAAGAATTGAGTAATAGATTTGGCTACACTGTAATGGGGAATGCCGTGACAATGGCTGCTAAGGCTGGCGACCTGGATATAATGAAGGTATTCATGGAGAACGCTGCACAGTATGAAGACGATGAGGATGACGATGGAGACGAAGACTATTTGACCTGGGAAGCCAAGAGAGATGCAGCTGTTGCTGCTGCCGGCAGCGGTCATCTCGACATCGTTGAATACATAATCCCGGAAATTGTATCTCGCGACTACGATTCAGATGATGAAGACACGGATACCAAGGGAGCATCTACGCGGCCACGTGGGGCGTCTTGGAGGCTGCAGCTGAGAATGGCCACTTGGAAGTCGTAGACTTTGCAGTGACTCACGCGAAGGATGGACCGTACTGGCATTGGTACGGCCCCAGTGGGAATCAACTCTGCGCCTTGGCGCGTGCAAGTGCTGAAGGACACAGCGATGTTGTCGATTTCTTGCTCAGCGACAGGGAAAAATGCTGGAACATCGCTCGAGCATTCGAGAAAGCAGCAGTAGCTGGCAATGAACTTGTGGCCAGTACACTTTACGAAGCCTACTCACGCCGGGAGAAAGACGACTTATTCGTCCGAATGGCAAAGTCCGGAAGTATACGTGCGGTAAAGTATCTTCACGATAAGCATGCCGTCAGGTTGGAAGCATTCGAGGCTGGATTTCTCGCTGCAGTGATGCATGAATGGACTGATATCATTGAGTTTTTGCTGTCGACGGAGGAGGTTTCTACGGGCCTTTTTGACAAGGCCTTTGTGTTGGCCTCACGCAGCGGCAAACTGAAGTCTGTAACATTAATGCATGGGAAGAAACGCGCTTCGCCGCAAGCCACCATCGACGCCTTCGAAACTGGGGGCAGTCTCACAGTGATCAAGTTCTTGTATTCGAATGAACACGTCCCGGTAAGTTCTATCATCGCGGCGTTCACAAACGCTTCACGATACGGGACTACGCCAGAAACGATCAATCGTTCTCAAACGAGCTCAGCGAAGAGAGCACCAAGATTGTGTGGTTCTTGTACACTATGAAGGGCATTCCATCGGGCGTAATTAGCGATGCATTCGAACGGTAGCTGTCAAGATCCCCCTCGACGTTGCTGAGGCCATGTGCACAGAACATAGCATCACCACTGCAGCGATAGGGGCGGCCTTTGTGAGTGCAGTTGCAGACAGGCAAGGACTGGGGCTTCTAAAGTTTCTTGCTGGCCAAGGTTCGATCGAGCAGAAGTTTCTGGACGAAGCTTTTCTTTTGGCGGCTCGATTTGGTCGAAAGCGCGCTCTGCTGGCTATGTACGGAAGCTTTGACTGGTCACGAAGCATAGTGACCGAAGCACTGCGAGAAACACGAAATCGAAGAATCAAGAAGGTATTGCGGCTGGAGCTCGAGCGCCAGTCAATTGTTAACTCCCCAGGGTGCAACTAAATTGCGCAAAAGGAACGTACATTCATACAATCCAGAAAAAAAAATAGTAACTCAACATCATTTTGTCTTCAGGGAGTGCCTCACCAGATCGGCAACAACGGACAAAGTCCTAGATTGAATGCTGGGAGGGGTGGGGACGACTTGTACTGAAGCATTCTTGACGCCAAATACCAAGAGCGCGTAATACAAGGTTTACGCATGTTCGCATACGGCATGGATGGCGTTTCCGAGCAGCGGAACGAGAAATTGACTAACCAAGGATTGCTAAAATGCGATCTTAGAGCATTCGACGAAGCGTTCAAGTTGATGCAAGAATTGTTACCGGAGACCAATACCAAATACATGTCCACCTGAATATAAAAGTTCATACGTTTCTGACCTTTATCTCACTTAAACAAAATGCTAACTACGTGCGGAAAATTGTCTACTTGTCACCACGTGTGGTTTTAGGCTTCGCGCTCTTCTTTCGGGCAAGGGCAGATTTGGTCTCTTCGCTTGCTCCCGCATCCTTTTCCTTCTTCTTTTCCGGAGTTGAAGTCCTCTTTGAAGATGCATTCGTCTTGGCTACGGCTTTGTCTGTCCCCTCTGGCTCTTTACGTGAGGACTTGGGGGTCAAAGACTTCTTCGCGGTGGGAGGCTTCACTTCTCCCTTTGTATCAGCCTTACCGGTTGCCTTCTTCTCCTTGTTACGCGGTTTCCCTCGACCACCGTCGCCTTCCTCATCTGGCCACGTTCGTATTAACGGATCGATTTTCGAGTACTCCTTACCTTCCGTAGCCCAAGACTGCACTCGAAATGCCGCCCATACGGGGCAGTGATCGGACAGTTCGCTCGCAATTTGAGTCCTACGTCGAGTTTCCACTGGAGTGTGGGGAACGTCATACTTCTCATCGATGTAGAGCACCCCACTATCAAATAAAAAAGGTTGTCCAGGGCTTCCCATTCGTCGCTCGGTTCTGGAATTTCTTCCTATCGCGCCAAATGTTGTCGTTCTCGCTGTCTCCACAGACCATCGTTGACTCTCCGATGAGATTCACCATCTCCCCCGACTTGGAGAAGGCACCGGCAGTCTGGGTAGTGCTCAAGTTGAAATCTCCCAGCACGCCGTACTTCGCCCCCATCTTCACCTGGGCAGCCAGATCGTTCAGCTTGGAGCCAATCGCCCCCCGCTTCAGCTTTGGACCCCGAGCGCTCAGGCACCAGGTGCACGTTCACCAGCGTAATAGTCAAGTTCAAGTCTGGGATCTCGAAAGTCCGGGTGTACGGCTGACGCACGATCTGGGTTGGATCAACCTTGAACTCACGCTGCCTGGACGCTAGTTCTACTACGTCCGTGCCGTAGATAAAGGCGAGGTACTCCGTGTAGTTGGATTTCTTCTTCTTCTTGTCCGCAGACCTCTCGGCGTTTTCTGCTTTCTCTTCATCGGCGTTTTCTGCTTTCTCTTCATCGGCGTGCTTCTTGAGGGGCTCAGAGCATTGCGACTCCCATACTTTCCCCGTATACTCTTGAAGGACTCGTTTCAGCAGCCATAGCACCTCTGGGTCGCGCACCTCCTGCAGTTGAAGAGATCAACTACAGTCAGCTCTGTTACACTAGATCTTCTGTACTCATACCAATGCCTTACCTGCAGAGCGACGAGGTCAAACTCGCTGACGACTTCCGCGACTCGTTTGAGGGACTCGAGGTTCTTGCATCGCTTCCACGAGAAACTCTTGACATTCCACGACGCCACCAAGACGGCGTCGCTCCTAGCATGAGGTGGACTCGAGATAATTTCACGGACGCTTGCGCTCCCACTGAGACGTGAGGGGTTGAACACAGCTTGACGGGGACAACGATCTTTATTGTTCTCCATTCGCCCCAAGTCTTTCCTAGTGAAGTCGAGGCAAGTGCAAGAGTCCGAGTGTCATTCCTGCCATTGCCCCGGTATAAGACAGTGGGGACGTCACTAACCGAGCTTTACTACAAATACAGTAGGAGAAGAAAACAATAAGGTCACTAACCGAGCTTTACTACAAATACAGTAGGAGAAGAAAACAATAAGGTCACTAACCAAGCTTTACTACAAATGCAGTAGGAGAAGAAAACAATAAGGGCCCATAGACACTAAAATGCATGCTAATGCAATACCTTACTTGGTACTCGCTTGTGGCACAGGAGGACATTCAATGCGTGTCGTTGAAGATGGAGAGCCCGCCACGTGGCAGCCGCTATTGGGACCCGTCGCTGGCTCGGCATTCCTAAATCGGACTTGACAAGAAGTGGATAACAGGTCGCGCATATCTTCTCCAGATAGATAGATGCAGCTACGTCACGTGCATGTCGAGGTGCCAGCGGCGGAAGCTTCGTCCGGGTCGAGTCGGAAGCTGCTGGCGATCTTGGCCACGCCGGACGACCACAAGGAAGGCGACTTCGACGAAGTGATGCTGTATCTGCACGGGTTCCCGGACATGGGCGTGCACCCAACCAAGGTGGACTTTGCGTCGCGGGTGCCTGCCAAACTGGCCGAGTTCTGGCTGAGCCCGCAGCAAGAGACGAAGAAGAAGAACGTGGCCTTCATGACCTTCAACTTCGGCGGCGTCCCCGGGTCGGACAACGAGCTGCTCTTCACGGACAAGACCATCTCGCAGGAGGTGGAGGATATGGTCGTCGTGTGCAAGTACATCCGCTCGAGTCTATTGGGCGGGACGGGGAAGCTGCACGTGGTCGGACTCTCCACTGGAGCCATCCTGGGCGCGCTGCTGCGAGACAAGAAGGTGTCGGACTCCATCACGGTGATCGCGGGCTTGCTGAGCATGACGAAGGGCGTCCACTTCGACTTCAACCAGCAGCAGCTGGAGCAGAGCGCGGCTCAGGGCTGGTGCTGGAAGGAGTTCTACCTCGAGGACGGCTACCCGCTGCCCAAGAACGTGGAGCTCTCTCTTGATGGCGTCCACCCCACGACCGAGTTGACCGACGCGACTGCGCCCTCGAAGATCTACGTGCGTCTGGACCAGCGATACATCAAAGAGTACTACGATGGCTCGCTGGACATTCTTCGAGCTGTGTCGGGCCCTGGACTGCCCCCGCTGCTGGTGATTCACGGAGACGCCGACGTTGACGTGCCGTTTGAGAGCGGCGAGGAGCTCTTTGCTGCTGCCGCGGAGCCCAAGACGTGGCTGGCCATCCCCAAGGCCAACCACCTGCTGTCCAACTCCAAGCACATGAAGAAGGCGCTGCGAGCCATCGGCGACCACATCGCAGCTATGAGCTAATTGAACCCATATTAAACAGTTAGCTTGTGCTCAGAGCCGCTCCGTGACGTACATGTACAATCGCGTTCTTGATTGCAGCTACTCCACTTGATCGAAAGATACGGTTGTCGTAAGCGCGCAGCGTAATTCGGTCCACTGCAAGTCCAGCAGCACAACTTTCCGCGTTCTTCTTGTAAAACAGCGTTGCAGTTGTATCCTCCGCAAACTGCCTCTTCAATCATAACCTTGCTGTCGCATTGCCGAGACAAATTCAATAGATCCCAGTCGCTCCGAGGAGCGCTCCTTCCCCCACGCCGCTATCACACGCATTGATCCACATCTCCACTAAAAGCCTTCAGCCCCATTAACATCTCCTCTAGCTGGAAGATGCAGCCGAAACAGCGTCGGTAGTCAAAGGATACCTGAAACCCTCGTTCTCCTCTCTCCGCACCACAACAAGCCTCCCCCCTGCTTATCACTCGCGTCGAGCCTCGAACTTGCCACAATCGCTGCACCACCGCTGGGAGGTCCATCGCAGCAGCGTCCTTCCAGGGCATGCCAGGTACATGCCCCGGCCTGCCTGGACTAGAAGTCTGGAAACCTGGAGAATGCCTTGCATGTCGTCGGAAACCACGCGGCTGCGATTGCGGCATGAGCAAGCGATCCTCTTCTTCCCCCATGTGCTCGTCCAAGCTCCGGTCGTTTAACGAAGACCGCCGAAATCGGATGTTGAAAAGGCGCAATCTTGGGATCCGGGCCGATGGGGCCTTCCTGATTGCCAAAGTCCGGACGTCGGCAGATTCTCCAAGCAGAAGTTCGTGAGCAAGCAACGTGAGTCGCGTGCATAAGTCGCCTGCTCGCACCAAGCAGCCAACTGCGGCCACGAACGATTGGCCGGCGGCAACAAGCAGACACTCTGTGGGTCGGCAGATGGCCGCGTACGAAACAGGCGGCACTCGACCCGATGTTAAACCAAGCAGCATCGGTCGCTTGCTCACCTCGGTTTCTAGGTTGCGTCCTAAGAGATTCTACCTGTGTAGGTTAGGCACTTGTACTGTACAGTATGCACTGCTCGTGCTTCGACTTGCGCCAGCACCTCCGCGTCAAAGCCCCCGAGGTTTCGCTGGCACGGTCTCACCCTCGTCCTTCCTAGATTTGTAGGTTCTCCGTACATTTTCGTCTACAGGTGACGTGGTATCGACACTCCAGAGCGCCTTCTCAGTTAAACATCCACAGACCCGCGCTGCATGCTGCTGCATTGCAACAGCGACGCTGAGCTCTAGGCGCTGCTTGTTTCGGCGGTGCAGACAGCGTTGTCAGCGAGGATTATGCGGTCGCGAGGATTATGCGGTCGCATGGAAATGAGCGAGCATGCCGGCCAAGATCGCCGGAAAACTGCTCCTCACAGTACTGTACGATGTGAATCTCATATACTGCAAGTGAATGCGCATGCGTCGTATGATACGTGGGCTTGACAACGCCAGTAAGACAACCCCGACGCGAGCTGCAGGACTGGCAGTGCTGCTCTGCAGGCGGTTGACCATGACCGACCTAGGTTGACCTGCAAGGCCGGCCAATCAGCGTGTAGGTCTCATCTCGAGGTCGATCTACACTCGCCCTCATCACGAATGGCCTACACGTACCGCTTGATATAATTTTTCTCATAACGCGTCTGATTGGCGAAAAAGGCCGAGATTCGCACACCAAGCAGAAAACTGCGCAAACGCATATCCCGTCCTTACGTATACACAAAACCGTTTACTCAACGTCGTGACCATACAAACTGGACTTGCAATCCGTAATAGAGACCGCCACTCCCGCCTCTGACGTCAGCAGCAATGGATCAGCGGCTGAGGACGGTGTCGCAATGCTTTTCATTCTTGCATTTGCCCTCTAGTGCGCACTCCTCCCCCCAAGTAACTCTACTACCATGCCTCAGAAGGTCTGTCTCGTGGGCTCCGGCAACTGGGGCTCGGCCATCGCCCGCATCATCGGCGAGAACACCAAGAACCTGCCCGAGACGTTCGAGCGCGACATCAACATGTGGGTCTTCGAGGAGCAGGTGAACGGCCGCAAGCTCACGGAGATCATCAACTCGGAGCACGAGAACGTCAAGTACCTGCCCGGCTACAAGCTGCCGGAGAACATCATCGCCGTGCCGGACCTGCTCGAGGCCGTGCGTGGCGCCGACATCCTCATCTTCTGCGTGCCGCACCAGTTCCTGGGCCGCATGCTCGTGTCCATCAAGGAGCAGGGCCTCAAGGAGGGCGCCATGGCCGTGTCGCTCATCAAGGGCATCGACTTCGACGAGAACGGAGTCGTGCTCGTGTCCGACCTCATCCGCAAGGGTCTGGACATTGACTGCAGCGTGCTCATGGGCGCCAACGTGGCCAACGAGGTGGCCGCCGGCGACTTCTGCGAGTCCACGCTCGGCTGCGCTGACCTGCGCCACGGCGCTCTGCTGCGCGAGCTGTTCAACTGCCCCACGTTCCGCGTGGACGTGGCGCTGGACCCGCACGGCGTTGAGATGTGCGGCGCCCTCAAGAACGTCGTTGCCCTGGGCGCCGGCTTCTGCGACGGCCTCAAGTACGGCGGCAACACCAAGGCCGCCATTATCCGCATCGGCCTGAGCGAGATGAAGAAGTTCTGCTTCAAGTACTTCGACGGCGTCAAGGAAGACACGTTCTTCGAGAGCTGCGGCATCGCTGACCTCATCACCACGTGCTTCGGCGGCCGCAACCGCAAGTGCGCCGAGGCCTTCGTGACCCAGAAGACGACCTGGGAGGAGCTCGAGAAGACCATGCTCAACGGCCAGATGCTGCAGGGCACGCTCACGTCCAAGGAGGTCTACGGCATCCTCAAGGAGCACAACGCCACCGACCAGTTCCCGCTCTTCACGGCCATCTACAAGATCGCCTTCGAGGGCGCCGACCCCAAGACCATCACGCAGCTCGAGTACTCGCAGTAAGCACCTACACGCGTACACTAATAAATATTCACCACCATCCACTAGAACCCTCAGCCTGCTTTAGGATACTTTTTCATTGCCATCTCAGCAGAGACACGCACGAGTTCTCTTCAGTTTCAAATCGCTGCCTCCACATCTGAGGCCTGCATTCGCCTTGGTGTCTGGTGCAGCATTCCAGCTGTCCGCAGCCACTCGTTCTTGTGTCATTGCAGCATTGTCATTCGACCTGAGACCTGGTCACCTCCTCTCGCTCTGTATCAGCCATGGCCGACAGCTTCCCGGGCGTCTACAAGGAGCCGTTCACGCGCGACTATGAGCGTCTGCGCTGTAAGATCACCAAGGAGGCGTGCGCGCAGCTGGACGAGCAGGGCTACGTGGTCATCGACGACTGCTTCGGCCGCGGCTGGGCCAGCGCCTTGCTGGAGGAGATGCGCTGGCTGAACGAGAAGCAGCACTTCAAGCCCAACAAGACGCAGTTCGCGCTCACGCAGAAGGGCTCGGACGGCCAGCCGCAGGCCTTCCACTTCGTCAAGCCGCACATCTTCGAGGTGGATCTGCACGACGCCTCGCTGCGCACGAAAGTGCCCGAGCTGGACGCGCTGTTCCACTCGACGGAGCTGCTTGAGGTGCTGTCCAGCAACTTGCCGCAGTACGAGCTGCAGTTCAGCACTTCGGACCGCACGCTTAAGCTGCAGCGCAATGCCGGACACGGCGGCTGCTTCCCGTGCCACTACGACAACCCCGGGGCCCCCAACAAGCGCAAGGTCACGTGTCTACTCTACCTGAATGAGGGCTGGAAGGAAGGCGATGGTGGGGAGGTGCAGCTCTTCCCCTTCTTGCAGCAGCCAGTCACCGTCGCGCCCAAGATGGACCGCGTCGTGCTGTTCCAGAGCGACTGGATGCTGCACCGAGTCCTGCCGTCTCACGCGGAGCGCTACGTGCTCACGATCTGGCTGGACGGCGGCAAGGTGAACGCACCGCAAGACTCGCAGCTTCGGTTGACGCAGAGCGACCTCGCCGACTGGTTCGGGTTCCTCGAGAGACTTCGGAGATCTCCCGTCCAGCGGCTGCTATCGCGTGGCGTGTACGAGGAGGAATACTACGAGTCGCTGATGGAGTGCATGCAGAGCACGTCGACTGAAGGCTGCGTGGAGCTGCTCAAGTCGCACGAGACGCACTTGGAGAACGTCAAGCGCAACGCTCCGCTCTACAATTTCATCAAGCGGCTGCGGAACGTGCGAGCCATGAACAACGAGGACCCCGTGTACGTGAAGTAACAAGGAGTTTATTCAATGGGATAAACTCTCTAGTGATCTTGGTTATGACAAGGCGTTGGGGCGGTCGAACCCCTGCAAGATGAAGCGGCAGCTGGCTGCGTCGTACGGGATGACGTTCCACTCGACCTGAGGCTTGGATCTCTGGGCCTCTTCCTCACGCTTGCGCTGCTGTCGTTGAGCCTCGTTTTCGCGATGGTGCGAGAGCTGCTGCAGTCTGGAGAACACATCGAGGTGGAGTGGAGAAGTCGGCCGAGTGGTGTCGCTCTTGCCGTCCAGCGTATCGTTGTCAGCGCTGGCCATCAGCTCGCGCTGCTTTTTCTTCAGCAACCACTTGGACTTCTTGCTGATCGTCGGCTGGAAGGTGAGCTTCGGCGGCAAAGGAGGGGTCTTCCGGGGCTTGAACATGCGGCCGGCTAGCTCCGTGTCCAGCTTCCCGCTTCGGATGAGCGCAGCATAGATCTATCGGCATATCCACACCTTTTGTTAATGAACGTCACAGCTTCATCAAGTATAGCTCAAGGCTGCGCCTTACCTTTTCGGACTTGGCGTTGATTTGTGGCGTGAACGTCGTCTCCTTCTCCTCCTTGGCCTTTTCCATCGCTGCTCGAGCTTGTTGCCGCTGCTTTTTATCCTCCTGGTAGGCAATGATGTCGTCGAGGGAGCGCTTCATCATCTCCTTCTTACGTTGGATGGCGAAGGACGCGTTCATCTTGCTACACATTGCCATGAACCGCATGCAGGCCTGAGTATGACGGACGCCATCAACAGGAGATGCCGGAGCTTCACTTGAATCCTTTGACGGACTGGGCTCGCGATCAGCCCCTATGACGCAATTGTCCGATCGACTTGTGTTGCCGTGACTGCAAATGCAGGGAGTCTTCACGCTTTCCTGGAGGTCAAGCGCTCTATCACGAGTTAACAATTCCTCACGCTGCTTTTCCAGCCGCGCTCGCTGCTGCCGCTTCTTGGCCAAGAAAGTTGCTTGTCGCTCCGCAAAAGTGGGGAATTCACTG
This sequence comes from Phytophthora pistaciae, assembly GCA_024679115.1. Taxonomy (NCBI): domain Eukaryota; phylum Oomycota; class Peronosporomycetes; order Peronosporales; family Peronosporaceae; genus Phytophthora; species Phytophthora pistaciae. The sequence continues at coordinate 2,434 of JAIKVE010000470.1, read as the reverse complement.
GTAAGCTGTCGACTTTTGCTGTTCATCGTAGGCGCGAAGCGAAACTCGCTGTTCTCCTGCGTCTCCGTTTCTCGTCGTTTGGCTGTGAGTCGGCGAGCCTTCTTCTCCTCGAAGATGCGGAAGCGGTTGGTCATTTGAGCTACACGTTGGGGTGACAGCGGTGGGGCTTTACTCGGCTCCTGCGAAAATGTATCGAGGAGCGCTCGCTGAGCATCTTGGTCCATCTTTTGCTTCAATGACTTCTGTTTGGATGCTCGTTCGGCGAGGAAATCTTCCAGCGAAGATGTTATGGACGATCTGCGCCGTGGCGACCGTGGTGGCGCGGATTCGACTCGTGGGGGGTCATCGATCTCTTCTTCATCTTCTTCCTCTGTTTCACGATCATCTCCAGCAACGAACAACCGCTTCTGGAGCAGATCCAGCAGCTTTTCATCTTCCAAGTCTGCAGACCGAGGTGTAGTAGACGACCGTGTACCCAAGAAGGCACCGAGCTGGTCTGCTAGTAGGGAGTTGTCGTCCCCAGGATCTCCGTCCTCCTCGTACTGATCCAGCGCACCACCGTCAACTCCTTCGTACTCCTCGTCGTCATCGTCTTCGTAGTCGTTTAATTCATCAGTAAACGTTGAAAGCTGCGGTGGCGCGCTCAGCGTGAACTGCTTCCTTGCTGCCGACTGCATCGTCGAGGCCCGACGCTCCACTTAGCGAGCGTCGTTTCAGTAGTGCCTTTCGGATAGAAAAAACGCACAGGTGGAGGTTGTTTGTTCATTTTCGCTTTATACATCATTCATTGTAGGCACACTTCTCGATCTATGTGGGTATCACACAGCACAAGAGGAACTCTAGGCCTTGTGCTTACTCTCGAGGTGGTTCTTGGATGGCTGAAGATTCGTCAATGCGAACACATTGGTCGGATCCAGCGCGGTCTTGATCCCCTGGATGGCTGCGATGGCTGGAGGTGAGACTGCTTGGGGCAGCCAGCCAATGCGGTGCTTGCCAACGCCGTGGTGGTGTGATAAAGCGCCACCGTTGCGTACAATGGCGTCCACGGCAGCCAGCTCCGTTTCCCGGAAGAGCGTCAAGGGCTCCTTGATGCCGAAGTAGTTGATGCCGTAGTAGACGTACACGCACACACCGGTTTCGTAGACTTGAGAGATACGGCATGCAATGAGCGGCGGGACCTTCACGTTGCGCTTAGCGGCGACCGAGTTGATGGCCAGCTTGATGTCGGTGATGAGCTGACGGGCGTTGGTCCAGGGAACCGACGTCTCGAAAGACTCGCTCATGAAGTAGTAGTCCAGCGCGAAATCACGCAGGTACGCGATGATGTAAGTGAAAAAGTAGCCGCGCTTGCCGTTCTCTTCGCCGCCTACCATGCCTTCATGGTGCTTAGCAATGGTCTGGATACGCTTCTGCTGCTCCGCCACCTTCTGTTGACTGGATCCCTCCAGCAGAACAGTCGCCGCGCACATTTCATTCACATCAAAGCCGCGGATCTTGGTCACGTACGTCTTCTTCGCAAAGTCGAGGACGCCAGCGGTGAACTTGTTGGTCGAGGATGACGTCTTCAGCGCCTGGCCGAGCTGGAACTGCGTGTTATCCAGTAGACGCAGGGACGCTGGCTCGCACCCCTCGCGTGTAATCTCCTTTAGTGCCGCCAGTCCATGCTCCAGACTCGGGAAAATGAGTGAGTCGTACACTTGCACCTCGGGGTATTCACGAAGACGCAGCGTCACCAACGTGTGGACGCCGAAGATGCCCTCCGAGCCCATCATGGCGTTGTTCATGTCCGGCCCCATAGCAGCACGAGGAACATTCGCAGCGCGCTGCATCGTGCCCTGCGGCGTCACCGTCGTGATGTTCACCACCAGGTCCTCAATGTTGCCGTACGTGTTCTTCTTCATCCCGGACGCGCGGGTAGCAACCCACCCGCCAAGGGTCGAGAACTCCCACGAATCCGGTTCATGCCCGAGCGTGAGTCCACGGTGGCGCAGCCGTTCGTGCAGATCCAGTCCTGTAATACCGGCCTCGACAACAGCAAGCATATTCTCCCGATCCACACTCAGAATACGCCGCATCTCGCCCATATCCAGGGACACGATGGCGCGGCGTTCAGTGGGGTCGCACTCCAGCGCATTGGTCACGTTGGTGCCTCCCCCAAATGGAATAATGCACACAAACTCTGCATAATTCTGCGTGACTTCCCTCACCAGCGCCTCCACCTGTTCGTGGGATGTTGGCCACACCACCGCATCCGGGACCCTCTCCACTGTCTTCACATGCCGCAGTCGGAAGACGTCCTCACACGTCTGGCCGTGGCCGTGGCGCACGCGCTCCTCCACTTCAGTGCTGGTCTTGAGCCCCAGCTCCTCGCTCGCCACGTGCAGCAGCTGCAGCAGCTTCCGCTGCGCCTCGCCGCCCTCCGGCAGCTGGTTGC
>JAIKVE010000469.1:0-19767 GCA_024679115.1 Phytophthora pistaciae | reverse complement strand
GGCATGATGCCCGAAGAAGGACGGTGCCATCGTTAGATGAGCATATCGCACTCCTTACGCCGGCCCGCCGACACGGTCCGTCATTTGTGAATAATCTCGATCACGCGCAGACTGCAGATCTATCAACAAAGTATCCTGCACTATAGTTCAGGGTGCCCTAGTTAGCCCTCAAACGCTTCAACGACCAGCGGAGAAGGAGTCGATGCCTCTGCTCCAGAAAGACAGCGGCAGTCCGCTGTACCTGTACTTGCTGACGCTGAGGCTTCCTCTTCGGCTCTGACACGGTATTGCATGCACTCCTTATTAGAGGCTTCCATTATTGCATGCAACCTCAACCTTAATTAGGATCAAATGAGCTGGCGTGGGAATTTCTTTCGTGTGTCTCGAATTGTAGGGGGTCATTTCCGGTGCGCTGGTTTTACTCAAGAGTCCGGAGGTCTTCAACCTCCCCAACTTCCAGAGTGAGAGCGTCGTGCCGGCGGCAGTCGGTGGTGCGATCGCCGGAGCAGCTCTCAGCAGCTATGGGAACCAAACGCTCGGTCGTCGTGGCGTGATCTTGCTGTCGTCGCTAATGTTCACCGTCGGCTCCGTCCTCATGACCTCGGCGACGTCTTTCGTGACGTTGCTCATGGGCCAGCTGGTCGTGGGCATCGCCATCGGATTCGCGTCCATGACAGTGCCGCTGTACATCGCTGAGGTATCGCCCCCGGGATCAAGGCCGTCCAGGAGCTGGATGAGATAGTCGTGATGGCCCTGAAGGTTTACGAGCGACAGGTATCCCCAGATTCGTCACGGCAGCTCTCACGCACTCGGAACGGTATGGGCGACGCGGCAAAGCCCATACCAATGACTCGCTCCGGCGTCGTAATGGCTACCGTGGCGAACATTACTGCGGCGATGACTCACGAAATCGCTACAGCAGTAGGAGTCAAACGCGAACGAGACTACGAACGCCTTCGGGTTGACTCACAGAATGCTCCGACGGAAACGTCGTTGGCGATATTACTAGGATAACTCCGACGGCTCGCGAAGTGATGGCTACATGCCGGGCAGCATTGTCGACTAGCAAGCAGCAGCCAAAGTGACAATGACCAACGAGCTACTGCCGATTGCACTTATGGTAGGTCCGAAGAGCATTCGCGGCGTTTAATCAAGTTGCAGCCAATACCCCCCCCCCCTTCCCCGCCAACTGTGCTGATCAGCTCTGGAGGTATGCATCATACCGTATGATACATACTTCGCTTCGAGTGGGCCGCCACGGTTTGACCGGGCCTGCAGACGAAGCCGACTGTATGTATGCTTTGAGGGGCAAGTGTGAATTGCCTGGTGATGGGGATGATAAAACAATAGAGCCAAAAATGGAGGAACTAGGAGGTTTCGGTGGAGACAACTTATGGCGACGATTATGGCTAATCGATTACAAAAAGCCAACGACCCACAATAGCGGTCCAACGCTAAACCGGTGAGTGCATGGGATGGTGGTCAGTGCAGAAACTCGACCGGCCAGCGTGAATGCGAACACTTGTGGGTGGGCTCATTAACCCCTTGAAACCGAGGTAGTACCGTACCCCAAATGCGCATAAGGCCTAGACGCTCTAACGTGTATGTGCGGGAAAGGGTTACTATACGAACCTCTATATAATTTCATAACTAGTATAGTGGGTAGTCGCAGGCTAAACCTTAACTTCATGGATGGCGTTCCTCGCTAACGTGTATGATCCATCTTTCAGCAGTCAGAAATACACGTTACCACTCATAGCGCTGCCACCAAAACCAGTACATACATGTGATAGAGGCATTGTGACGACGAACACAGCCGTGAACAAGAAGTGCATAACTGCGTCCCCACAAACATTTGCTGACGATCAGAACGGCGAATTTTGCTAGAAACTCAATAGAAATGTAGCCTCGCTATCAGCTGTTCAATCAGTAACTACCGCGCCGTGTACACGACGGGCATTCTTTGACGGGCGTGAGTCGCCCGCCGTGGACTCATCACTTGTGTTCCCGCCACTTTCGGCTCCTGCTTCACCCCCGACTCTATCTTGGCGCCGCACCGGAGCCCGAGCACGGGTTGATCGCTTCCCTCCTCGCTGCGGTGCAGGTGCCAGAGCGGTAGAATATTTTTCGGGTCAGATACGGGTAGGGCATGGACTTGGGGTCTGCCAGTTTTGTGTTCGCCTACGAGAGGGGTCGGCTACTTGGGTCTGAGTATCCTAAAACTGATTGTACGACTTTTCTGCTTAAAGAGGTAAACAGGTGAATATACATGCATCAAGATCCACCGACACTAGATAAATTGCATCTTCGTCGTCAATATTTACATGTTGAGGCCGGAGAAACCTGCATCATGAAGGTGAATAGTATCTCCACAAATGTATGATTCGTTTTAGCCCTCAAGTTTAGACCCTTGTTCACAATTAAATTTTAAAACGTATCATGAGAATAATGGGCATGTGCAGCGCAATCTCGTATCCGTTTTTCAAGCATTCATCCGTTTCGAAACACCCGCACATTTTGGGTGCTGACGCGAAACCGGCGCGTGTACCCACCGCACTTTGGACTCTGCTATCAGTTGTCATTTTGCTTCTCGCTCCCAAGTACACACAAGCCAGCCCCCACACCTCCGCAATTGCGTACACCGACCCTGACACCGACGACGACATCGCCGCCACCCAAGTCAGCAACGCACGAGTACGACCTGCGCCATCAGCCTCAAGACCCCCCTGCAGAACAAAGCGGACCCCAAGTGCCGAATGGGCGCCAAGCTGAAGAGCGACTGCCGCATAGTGCCGCTATTCGGCATGAGCGTAGCCTCAGCTCAATCCACCTGGGCGGCTTTCGGTACACGCGGGCGTGTTCATCCCGTCGCAAGATTGTGTATCGCTCCAGCTACTACCGGGGGATGCGGTGCATGGGCAAGGTCGAGTTCTTAGCTGCTACCAAGAGTATGCAAACTTTGTCCTGCACAGTTGTCAAGAGGACCACATTGCTGCGATCCCCCCTGTGGACATCATACAACCTATGCAGACGGTCGTTGATAGTTTGGCTCGCGGCGATGTTGCCTTGTCGGCCACGGCTATTTGGTCTCGTATCAATGAGCAGTTTTACGGTGGTGGTCAACAGCAGGCGTTGGTCGGGCTGTCGCGAGAGCAAGTGCTGAGCCGGGTGTACCGTGGGGGGGGGGGGGGGGGTGATATTCATGGCCGTATCGAGGTGCCGCCACTGTCTCGCGTTAACGTCCGACCTCTCAACTTTTTTTTAATTTCACCACATCGGTGGCTTCAACGACAGCGACCAGCCCAGCCGAATTATTGGCTGGGCTCATCCAGAGCTCATTTCGCTGCTCCGGTACGCGGGTATATCGCTGTTTGTGGATGGCACTTTTAGGTGCGTGCCACGCGGGTTTCAGCAATGCGTTGTGGTGATGGTGCACGACCAGGCTTCGGGGTGTTTGTGCCGGTGTTCTATGTGCTGACCACGCACCGCACTATGGACACGTACACGGCATGGTTTTTCTGCATCCAGCAGGCATCGGATCGCCTGCTTGAACCTGCCGAAGTGGTGTGTGACTTCGAACGCGCCCTCATCGACACAGTCGGAGACCAGTTCCCAAACGCGGATATCATCGGCTGCTTATTTCATTTTAAACAAGCCGTCCGCAGGAAAATAGAAAGCATTGGCATCTTCAACCGCGCGGCTGGTATCGCGATGGCCCCGGGTGTATTGGACATGTTGACAGTTGTGCCAATTAAGCAAGTCGAAGTCGGCGGCATCAGCTGGGTTCAACGCCAGATCAAAGAGCGCTGTAGAAACGACGGTGTCGCGTACGTCCAGTCAAAGTGGCGAATGTTTTGGAGCTAATTCAAGCGAACGTAGCTGCAGCTCTACGACGCTACTCCTTGGAATGTTCACGGCCTGACCGAGCGCCTCGTTGCACTCACGGACAACCCCCTTGAAAGGTTTAATAGGGAGCTTAACAGCGCATTTTCGACACCGTACCCCAGCTTGGCTGTATTCATGACCACGATTAGTATGTGGCCACAATTGCTGCTGTTCGAGGACGGCGAGCTCGAGGACGTCGTCGCGAGACCATCCAACTCCTGGTGGCGGTGGAGCTGCTAAATGAAGCGGAAGCGTCGAGTACCGAGGGTTACGACTCGGAGGAGCTGGACCTCGACAGTGATGGCGATACAAACGGCAACGGTACTGTGCAGGCAGGTGTTAACGATGAAGACACCATGGTGGCAGCTTCAACTGTCGTCTAATGGCCGTGTTACGCATTGGCATCCATGTGATCGATCTACTTTCCTTACTGCATATTGCCTTACATCATAACTTCACTATACTCTCGGTTTTATCACAGCGGTCCGATGTCTGGTAGGACCTGGTATTGAGGTCCGATATACTGCCTGACCTCTGCATCATGCCCTACCCGTATCCGACCTGATAAATAGCTAACCGCCAGAGCGGCATTGCCCCAGCACGTGTGCCAGATATCAAGCGCGAACACAGCTCTCCCTTCACAGTGCGACGCTTCTTCTCGCACAGGAAGACGCGCCGCGCCATAGGTTTCTTCGACGAGGTTTGTAGCGTGCACATACTACAGTACGTTGATGAATCACCGCGACGGGCACTGATAGTGCCCTTGAGCAGAGAGCACACCTTGTATGCTCTTGTTCGGCGCTTCCGGACCTGGTTGTTGTTCCCAGGCCGCCTTTCATCGTTGGAGAGCGGCTCGTGGCGAGCTCGGCGAGTTGTACGCGCATCTGGCGTCTTGGACGGCGTCGCTTGAAAGCGCTCAGTATCCCAGTCTTCGTCGGTGAGCTGACACAGCTCAAGATGAGACTGTTTATGAAATTTCACGTGGTTCATCTTGGGGAGGCCTGAAGCTGCACGGCTGCATTGAAGACGATGTATGCGTTGATAATCGCCAGGTCCACGAGGCATAGGAAAAGTCCCTTGTAGTACTTCTTGTTCTTGATGCTAAGCTGTAGCGCGTATCTGTACAATGTAGCATACACGATTAGAAATCCGATAACTTGTACATACAAGATATGATCACTTACCGCTGAAGCCGTAGCTGGTCGTGCACATCGACGCCCCCCCATGTACGTATGATAATCCTTGACGACACGGGGGCAAGCTACATCCTGTTGCTTTCTTGACATCGCGTCGCGTCGAACGATGCGGCCCTGCTGCACGTACTCAGTGCATGCACAGCCCTGGTATCGCACCAACGCAAAACCCGCATCGCCAGAACATGCAAGGAGTCAGCCACGATGAACGTCCCCCGTTCAATATACGCTGGTCGGTGTTTTGGGGATCTTTGGCGGCTTGTTCTTGTCGCCCTTTTTCTTCTTTGGAATAAGCTTCGTACTCAGCCCTTGGCAATCCGTCCGTACCGTACCAATAGACTAACAACCCATTGTTAGGAGCTGCATCGACAGCGGCACGAACGAATAGACCCGATTCATGACGACGAGCATAATCTCTCCACTCAGAGGGGCGGTTGGGCCGAACACTTGGTGAAGATTGCGGGCTACGGCGGCAAGGCCGGACTTGTGATCCGTCGAGCTTGTATGGCCTGGTCTCTCGTTTTTTTCCGCAGTATACTTCAAAGCTGGAGCATACAAGATAACAAAGTGTTGGTTTAGACCATACACGATAAATAAACTTGTGGGCCAAAAAAAGCAGGCGTGTCAGAAGACACGCCCGATACGCACCGAATGCAGTAAGCCGGAGCTGAGCAGCACAACATGAACAACTTGGTGCCCCACTTGTGGGGGTTGTCCTTGATGTACACACGCATGCGATTGAACGTAGAGCGCGACGGCAATATCGCCTCGTCTACCTTCATAATAGCAGGTGGCGTGTAGCCAGCCGCAAACCGCTCTTGTAGTGCGTCGATAACTGGAGGCAGCTTCCAAGCGCGGTCTGATGTGGCCTTTGGGTCATCATTCGGGCTGAAATGTAGATTCCTGGAGATATGCATGAACTGAACTCGCGTCATAAAACGCCCAAAACAGCCGCGGGAATTGCGCCTTCTTCCCTCGTTTTCCAATGGTTCGCCAGTTTGTCCTGTTTTGGCGCAACGGAGCGTGCTATCAAAAGACCTATGAAGACACACAGCTCTCTCGGCTCGATGGGTGACGCCTTCAGCACGTTCTCACGAATAGCTTCTCGCGACTGGGCCTTGTATTCAGGGTGCTTAAGTTCTCGCGCGACTTGTTTTACGTGTTGGCCTTCGACACGCTCGTCGATACTCGCCGAAAAGTAGTCGGTGGACTCAGCGGCAATGTCCTCCCATAGCTGAGGCTGTAAAAAGTAGAAAAAAACTCCCGAAGGTGTCGAGGCAGCTGCTAAGGCTCTTGGGGTTGGTCCAGAGTCACCACTGTACAGGTGTGGGTAGTCTTCACGCATTGAAGCAGGAGACCGGGGCTCATAAGGCTCCTACAGGTAGTCGTACGGCGTGTGGGTTGCCAACTCAGACCAGCCATTCACACCCGTCTCTTTCAAAAATGTGTCTGGCAGTGCGCCCGACACAATGTTCCCCATCCCACCGAGTGACGACAGCAACCGATCATCGAATCGCATTTCCGGCGGGACTGGCAGTTGCACAGCATCATCTCCATCGGTGTCGCCAGGCAAGTCCTCATCATCTCCATCATCGTTCTCAGCGTCCGATTCCAACACTGCAAACTTGCTTGGGTCATCATTGGCTGCAACATGATTGACATCTGCAGGTACAACATAAAACCCAAGATACACGTTAGCACTATTCATAACATCTACATACAAGTTTGACCAACCTTCATTTATGTGTTCATTGATTTGTGAGTGTTCCTTTGATTCATCGTGAACACTGGGTCGGGTCGCATTGGTCTCGGAATTTTCATCTTCTGAGTTGTCCGCCGAATCGCTGCTCTCATGTGCTTTCTCGAAGTCAGGATTAACGTTTCGGGGCCTGGTTGTCGAGTCTAGTACACGATAGAGGGCCACGTACAAGATTAGATATACATAGTTTGGACCATACAAGATAACCATACAAGATGTACCTTCAATGCTGCTGTCGGAGTGACCGCCGTCACTTCCGGGTGAGTACGTCGTGCCGTGCGGGGAAATAGCTTGTAGGACAGCCGAGGTATCTGGCGCGTTGAGAGGTAGACTCGGGCCTCAACGTCGATACGGGGGGCAAAGCCTGGGTCTGCCCTGGCAGACCACTGGCAGGTGAACGAACCGGCGAGCTTCCGGCGGGTGTGCGGTCGCGAGAAGCTGCGCACACATACACAATTAGAACAAGGCAGGCGTAGGTTGTTCAGCACACAATACACGTACGTTCTGCTGCACCAGGTATGGTTGTATTCGCAGCTTTGGGAGTGTTCTCAGCCTTTCGACGCCTCACAGCATTTGCCGATCCGTCGCGCCGCGCCTGCTTCTTCGCGTTAAGTGTATCTGCACATGCATTCGGTTTAGCCCACAATCGCAATGCCCATCAAATACAGCATGTAGTGTTACCAAGGTCGAGCTTGTCCAGATACTGCATTAGGGCCTCCTCGCCCACAAACACATCATCTCCTTTGACGTCCTTGATCGGCTTGCCCGGCTTGAGATAGGTGAAGTCAACAGAAAGACTGGTGGGCCGCTTGGAGGTCCAGTCAGCCTTCTTCAGCTCGCGCCATCGATCTTGGAATGCCATTTGCTGCAGCAGCGTGGGGTTCTGCGGCCGAGGGAGGAAATCTGAAAGTGAGACACGAGTTTAAGTGGCGAGAGGCGGTCGTCTGCAAAACCGCATATGCTCAGAGCAAGTTTGATCTGCAGATGGACTTTCTAAAAGTCTGTCTATGTCGAGGATCGGGAAAGCAAGGATACATTACCTACACCTTATTGACTTAACATTAGTATGGGCCAATACAAAAAGCAATGTTAGAAATCGTTAACTTGTATGGTCCACGTTAAGAAGTCGTCCTTATCTTGTAAGGTCCAGGCTCTCGGGTTCAAGGGGTTAATGATTTACGAGCGAACATCCCCCTCAATACAGGGGCAAATATCAGCGTCGTCACGGTAAAATGCGCCAACCGGCTTCACATCCGAGCGATGTCAGTTAATGGTCGCCGCATTAAATTCCAAGGAATAACGACAAATAAAATTGCGACGACTCGCTGAAGATTACGTGCGGATGGGAGCGTGACTACGTTTTTGATGTCTGGGTCATGAATCCTAATACTGGGGTTGACGTCGGCGGAGTAACGACTTCCTGATTCCATCAGGAATACAACTGGACCTGTTCATAGCAACGGTCAAACTCTCTGTTGAAATGTTGATATCGTTAATCAAGCCGCAGAGTGTGGTCAACGAAGTCAATACGAGTTATGTCACTAGTATTCCCACTAAGGTATTGCAGATGCAAGTCGTGAACAGAGAAAATACACTACAGCGTCAGCGCCGGTAACTCGGTTAAAACTTCCAAAAACGCGTTTTGCGTTTTTCTACACTATCATGTTTGTGGTTATTTTAGCATCATTTTAAGCGACGAATGGTTAATGGACTGAGACACTGGCGAGATATACAGTGTAGAAGTTTATATGGCGCAACACTCCTACTAAAGATGCCAGCGACCTCTCGAAAGATCGCTTCTTGATCATTTGACTTCAACGCCGTTCTCAGATTATTTCGTGTCGCATACCCAAAACTAAATTATCAGGTTGCCCCAGATACTTTTATCATAAGCAGTGCAGATACCCAACATAAATAAGATCTGCCCAAACTAAGGTCCATACTTTTTATATATTGGAGAGAGCACCTTTCCCATACAGATCCTTCCGCCTTTTGCCTTTGCTTCTCACTCCCTATCTTCTGTCTCCGTGGCGCACAAGTGCTGCTCCGACGAAAACTCCGAAAAAGGCGAGTGCCATAAGCCGTTCAGATTCTCCTGGCTACAGTTGTGTGACCTAGGCCACAGAGTCCTGGAGGTTAACATGCAGCCAACAGCCCAACTGGGGACCGTGTGAACGGAAACTCTCATTATTTTGAGATACTCGCGGTCATCCAGTCAATGATCACTGCGCTTTTCCGCCGGCGACAGATGAGAGAGTCCGAGTCTGAAAAATATTAATCAACGACCCGTTTCTTCATCGAGATACTAAACTCCAGAGTCGCCTCAGTTGCAGGCGAAGCATGGTGCCATCGATAGATAGCTCATCATACAACGATCGGCGCATCGGTGGCCCAGTCAATATCAGTATTTTGCTGAGCCATTCGCTTGACTTTCCCTCTGGATACTTGACCTCCTTCATCTACTACATTGCAGTAACAGACCCATGCCCAGTGCGACTGTTTGCGCTTGATTCATCTATTTTAAGAATCAGATCAACAGCGAAGCAGTTGGGAAGCTCAAATATTATCCTATTTATAATGTGAATAAAAGAGACACGGGTTCGTACAGAGGAAAGGTAAACAAGGCCTCAGGTGAAATGCTCTTAGAGGTCCTACGAGCAGCCATGACCGGGGTCTCTGCCGGGTCGGTAGACACAGCAGTTGCAGAAGGCCGTGTGTGGTCGTGCAGCTTCGGTAGTGGCGCTGGAGCGCCGGCAAGTGGGTCAAGGGAGCATATTGCCGCTGTCACGGCAGATTGTTTTCGTGGCATTGTACCGAACGGTCGTAGTGACATGGGCCAACCTCTCGCACCACCGACCAGGCTGTAGCTCAGATATTGGCGGAATTTGCACACCGTGCTTCCGATGGAGGCGAGCATCACGTAGAAGTAGAGCAGGCGGCTGGTAGATCAGGCAAGTCATCTCCGAGAGCCGAGACGACTGCGACCCACCAGAGTGTCATTGCCAGTTCTCAGGTACCTTCTGTTACCCAACGGGCTGCAGCAACCAAACATGCAGCTACTGCCACCGTATTTGACACTTCTGGCGTATGATGATGCGCTGAATTACCCGATATACGACACGTATTCCAGCAGCAAGCAAGTGACTGTTACAGCTGACTATGCAATTACAACAAACACCTGGAGAGTGGCTTCGTATCAACGATTACCGTGCTTCTCCTCGAGGTCCAGAGTATCGAGTACTGTGGCTTAGCCGTCTGCTTGTGAAACGCCACTACTATCAACACACCCATGATCCTCGTGAGCAATTGTTGGACGACGTTCGACGTCGATGAATTGGTTCTCGTGGGATGTTGGAAGAAGTCCGGTGATGAGACGTTTAAGGACTTCTGGCCTAAGGACGAGTTCGGCAGCGGGGCATTTGGTGCTGACGCTCGAGGCCTGTGCATTTTCAGTGCATTGAAGCATGCAGCTGAGCTTGCTGGACGGCCTGACTTTCTCACACAAAATGATATTGACACATTCTTTTGTTGTCGAAATCCGAGAGCATGGAGTGAACCTTACACGGGGTACCTCACGGAAGGTGTTGTTGTGCTTCCTGCGTCAGCTTAGGGACGTTGGCGGAGATTTTATATATCGTCAAGGCCATCGACAAGTATAACGACACCATTGCGGGGCGGCGTGGATCACGCGTACTGGAAGAAGTGCCGCTCTACAACGGACTGTACTTCGTTGTTGCCTATAACCATAGCCATGTTGGGCACACGTTTGTGCTCAGGGTCCAGGGGAAGAAGGGCAAGGATCGACGCATCTAAGACTTGCAGGAGCCCAAGCCACTGTCGTCGGCAATGGACTGAATTACATGCGAGGTCTGGCTTTGGCATTTCTTTGTCATAAAATAGGTAGTGAGGAGCCGCGTTTGCCTTACTGAAAATAACTTTCCCAGCAAAAACAAATTGTGTCTGCACGGAAATCAAGAGTCATATGCCTATTATATTTCGGTACAAAACCATTGAAACCTCAGTGGGGATAAGGCCTTAGAGCGAACAAACGATAAAACTCAGACGGAAAAAAACTAAAAGAACGCATTTGAGTACACATGCTTCACGCATTAGTGTTATTCTCGTCCACTATACGGAATTACTTTTTATTCGTCAAGGGATTTCATCCTGGGCTTAGCCCTTAGTTCTCTGAGCTGATGCTTGTCTAAAGCTTTAGCAAAAATATCAGCAACCATAGTTTTGCTATTGCAGTAAGCGCTTAGCAGTCGGTGTCTTCCGCGCAGCACAATGCACTTCGTCTTAACTACTCCCAGCTCTGTATCATATTGAAGCTCAGAGTCTAGCCGGTCGTCTGCAGCTTTTTGACTCCGCGCCCGCTTTCTTTACCCTGCATGTTGTTCGTCCACTATCCTATTTGGACATCTGCCTCTTGTCATCTCACCACCTCCCTCGCAGCCCTAAGCCTCTCGTTGTGACTAGCGTAACTCCCATTTTCTCGTTTTTTTTTTTTATTATTATTTTCACTATCGAAGTCTTTGTGGAGACAGCGTTGTTGCATTCAATTAGTAAGATCAGATATGGAGCTTTGAAGGCTGCTAGGTTTTACGCTATTCTATAAAAGGCTTACGAAAGTACCTGCTCTTAATCAGTTAAAACAACGCAACAAGCGATTAGGTACATCTCGATTCAGTTCCCAGATGTGTTCTTGCGAACACTGTTCAATTGTGAAGCCTGGTTTCTTACAATACCGGCACTTGCTCTAGTTGTCGCTGTTGTGTTTGTTGTTCTGAACAGGGCGACAATAATTGTCACGGTGTGGGCTATGCATATGACCAGAGGCGATCACTATAGGCTAAGGCTCATTACCAGCGGGATGCTGTAGAGCTGTGTTGGCATGAGCGAATGAAATGGAGTTGGAACACCCCAAAGATCTTGGAGGTGTACAACGACTTTTTTGGAACAGACGAGCACGAAAGTGCTATCTGTTATACTCGAGTGTAATTGAGAGATCCCCTGATACCGTCGTACAACGACGATACTGTATTTCTTCTTTTGTGGGGCTAACAAGACCTCGAATAAAGTACGTGATCCTGCCAAGATCAGTCGTGTCCTTGACTTGCATGATAGCAACGGTGAACCGAGATATGTAGCCCTCCAAGCTAGAACCGCTTTTGCTTGAGACTTTACAGTCGATCCCTAAGGCGCTCATAAAGCTCCAGAGGAACGACTTTCTTCGTAAGCTTCTGGATGCAGTCTTATGTCACTGATGGAATCCCTGCAAAGCATGTACCATGCAGCTGCATTTCCTCTAAAAGTGGTTGCCATCATGGCATTGATCCGCTTACGCTCATTCTCATCTTGCCAATCAATATTTTTCGTCTCAACTTAATTAATATCTTGACCGAGCCACCCGTGTTTCCATAGAAGCGATGTAGGCAACTTCTCTCTGCTTCGATTTGCTTGCGTTGCGAAGTCAAAACATTGATTAGTGTTTGTTGTTTCTTCACCACCAACTGTGTCAGACCGTCCACCAGAATACAACGAATTTATTGCTGTGTATTTTGAGCTTAACGTTGATTAAAGTTACGCTACGAAGTGTACTGCTACTAGCTACTAGAACTAGAAATACAACGACACTGTGAACAGCTATACTCAAAGCGCGCGTGCTCGAGGCTGTTGATGCGGTCAACGAAGGATCCTACGTAGGTGTCTATGCGATTTGCACTGGGGCTCAGTTTGTCGGCCGTCTCATTGAGAAACACTCAAGCTCGACTTCGATGACAAAATCGGGGGGTATCAAAAACGGAAATAAAACGTCACGGAGATGATCCATCAAGCAAGTAAGCTCGAACTACAAGCGGGTAGTAGCACGGACTGCGAAAGCGCGTTGGACGGCTTGTACAATGGAGCTAATGCGACGCTATCGCTGATTTTCTTCCCACTCGCGAGCAGTACGCTTAGGCATAGACTGAAAAAAATACCCGAAGGTTACGCCAAAGCTAACCAGATACTCGAGATTTCGCAACAATTTCAGACAACGGCTGGCGTTTCTCTAATTCGGAAATATAAAGATGCTGGGGAGTATGTGTATTCTGATTGACTGAGCTAAAGTGCAATTACACTAATACATACGCCACCAACTGAGTTGAATCCTTCCAATTAAAGACAGCCCCATGTTACTACCTAATACACTAGAAAATAGAACAGATGCTGCGTAGACTTTCGTTCGATGAAGCTGTTAGGCAGAGTGGTATCCGCTTGAAATTGTAAAAACCGATGCTTAAATTCAACAAGGTCATCGTCGGTAAACACACTGTCGAAAAACTCAAATAAGCCTCTTCCCGTTTGTGAGTTTTCCACAGATGCCAAAATGGTAGACATACAAACCTCACGTGGAACTGCCGGAACTGCGGAAATGGTGCAGTTCGAGTTAACATGTGGAATGCCAAAAGTCCAAAACCTAGCAAACTAACACTTAAACAACGATACTTAGCTCTGTCTGATCTGAGTGTCGGCACTTGGAATTGGCTTTTTTCTGCACAAAACCCTAAATAAGTAGATATTTTAAGCCACTTCAAGTGCTCTTTAATGCGAGCTTTCCTTAAGTTCACGGTCGAATACAGTACTAAGTGTGTTCTGAATCCACACCACTTGTCAACTCAGGAAACGACAAGCCTCTCGATAGAGTATACGCTCAGAATCGGAGCGAAAACGCTCCTCCGGATCAGGTAGGTGATGAGTTAAACTTGCAAGGCGGTTGACAGAGTTTAGCCCCTTAACCCTTTCGCGATTATGCTTGGTAAAGTTTAGTATATAACACTGTGATAGCTCCTTCTAAAATGGTGCAATAGGAGTCCTTTCGCAAAGTTACGAAACCTTTTCGGTGTGTCTCACGGGACATGACATCTACGGTTTGTAATATACATAGTATGAATGTATATGACTTAGTAATTGTATGAACAATGATTACATGATGATTACTATGTGTACTGTTTTGATTTTGTTAAAGGATAGTTGGTTACGAAGTTTAACTTTTGCAAACGTGCACAGGAATCTTCACGAGAAGATGCACCCTACCACCTTTTGGGAAATCATCTAAAGAGCGCTTTATGTAGCCTTTGCCGCGATTTGGTTAATATGAAGTCGAGCTACTGCTTGTAGACTAGGGTGAGGGCATAAATTGAGGTTTTTGCTATTTCGGTTGTTCACCTTGGCCATCCAAGGCCAAGTCGAGCAAAGGTTTTCGCAATATACTAGGCTTACGTGCGGGAAGGCGACTAGTACAGCGAAAAGCATTAAGCTAGACCAATCCTTCTCATAACTAACCGTTAGCGACAAGCGTAAGGCTAGTTAGCGCAATCGCCCAGCAAAAAGCGTTAATGTCGATATGCAAGTCTTTTGGCTAGCAAAATGCGTTAATGCCGCTAAGTTTGTATGAACGTGGAGTAGCAGTTAGATAGAAGAGCAGTAACTCTAACCCAGGGATTGTAGCAGTAGTCGAGCTGAAAACCGCAGTAGCAAGTCGAGTCAGTCGATTGTAGGTCTTTTGACCACTGGTCCGGCGAATATGGACCGACTTGTGCTACCAGATGTGAAGCTTGGGCAGTAGCTGCACGCAGAGGCCGCGAGAGAAGATTGGCCGTGATGTCCAAGTGTGTAGATTGTTTGACGCAAATTGAAAAGTACTATTAGTCGGTTAAGGCCCTGTTGCTGTCCGTCGGGGGAGTACCCAAGGCGGTGCTAAAGTAAATGAATTTGACGGGTCAATTCACTTCAAGTTGAAGAGAAGTGGATTGACGTGCACCATATAAAAGTCAATGTACCCAACAAAGGCAGTCCACCATGTACATGTTTCCTTACTTGTCTCATTATCTACTGAGTGAACGAGGCTAAGCACCAGTAATGTTTACACCCCAAGTTGTAGTTGAACGGTTTCAGCCTCGACGTGCTCGTCACATGTATCGGTCCTGACACTTTCGCTGCCCACCGGAAGTGGAATTATCGGTACGTTTGTGTGTCTGATAGCTAGCCAGACCATTGAGACGGTGGAGACCAGAAATAATTTCATCAAGTCGATCGTTAAACCGCATCAGAATGTTCTGATCAAACGTGCAAAACCCGTCCAGAGTGCTGCTGGTTGACGTCAAGTGCTGAACATGCTGACGTATCCTGAGCTAATTTGCTCCGTGCACAGCTGTGTGTGCCTCTACGATTGCAGCGTATCTTTCAAGCTTTCGTCGTCGTCGACCTAGACAATTCGTGGGACGAAGAATAACCGTTTGCATAGAGCATGTCACAGACCTAGAACTGGCCCATTTGTATAATCAGCCATTTTCGAAGTATGGACCTGTGTGGAGGGTAACAACCCAGGCAAGACGGGCAAGACTCTGTGAGACCTTATAACGACCTCTACAACTGTATAGCGAAATCCAAATCGGATTCTCTTGAGGCGTTTTTAAAAAGGGCAACATAAACGAGTCTGAGCACCCGGTGAAGAAGGCCATCATCAAGATTATTGAGGCTTTGCCTAAAAACCCTCACGGGGCTTTGTACCGCGTGTCCGCGTCTGTCTAACAGTGTTTCTGTGAAATTGAGATTTCGGTTCCTAATTGGACCGAGGAGTACACCCAGGACGAGAAGCGTCGCCGCTTGATCCTAACTTTGCGCACAATTCGACCAAGTTTAGGAAGTAGCATAGACAAATTCGCTAACAGGTTTTCTGTTCTACGTGGTTTTCAACAGTGTTCGTCGAATTAGATTGTTGCAAACGGTATCAGGTTCCAAGAATGGACACACGAAATTCGAAGGTTTGGCGGGTTCGAAATAAAGGATACGGTCGAACCGAAGCCCAATATGTTGACGGTAATTGCGAAGCGAACGGAATTAGCCGACGAGCTGCCCATCTGAGTCAGCTGTCCGAACCCATCTAGACGGGCCGAAGATGACCAGTATGGGGGAACACTCAACTCGTAGTTTCAAATGTACTGTACCGGGAGCAAGTGGAACAGTGCTTTTAGATAGTGCATAGAAAGGGAGGGGTAGTAAGTTGAGTGACCGTACTCACAGTGTTGGCCGGATCGCCGAAGGATTGTGCCGGGCATACCTGTAGTATAGCCCCGCACATGTATACCAATCCGGAAAAGAGATGCATAGTAAGCCCCGGGTGGTGGCCGTTGTGGCGCCCGGTAAAACACCTCCGTGACGTACGACTTAAACGGGTCTGACATGATCAGCGTCCTGTGATAAATATTAAAACAAAAACCTTAGAAAAAATATATTTAGAAACCAAAAAAACAAAATCTTACCCCGGCTTGATGTACGCCTTGACGGCGCTAGACAGATTGGGTTTGGTGTGATCGTCGAAAACAACTTCGCAAACCACTTCTTGGAGCGGTTGACCCGCCGAAAACCCAGTAGTCAGGAAACTTTTTTCCGCGGTTGTACTTTTTTTTTTCTCGCCATGCTGGTTTCATCGATCTCAACCACGTGGTCCTCGCCGCCAATCTACATACATATTGAGTTAGAACTACCCTCGTAAGCTGCTAAAATTGTATACCTTCATATCACACCGCAGCATTTCTGCAGTGCAAATGTCACGTGCATACGCATACCACTGGCTAGTGGTTTTGAACGTCAACTCCGCGTGTTCCGCCGCCTCTGTCACGTGCGTGCCACCGGCCCAGAAGTAGAGGATCTTTACAAGCTTTGAGATCGGGACCTTCGAGCCTGCAAAGAACGAGTTGAGCCGCACGGTCTTCTCTGTGCGGCAACTCGGCTTGTTGGTTCAGAGGTTTTGTACCTCTGGATCTGCAAGAGCGTTGTCGGGGCTAGATAAGCGACCTGAAGGTGTGTTGGGACAAGGACTTGTTTAAGTACATTAGCGTATTTAGAAATTTGGTCATTAAGACTAAGGAGATGAGCGACCTGGACAAAATCATAAATTTCCTAAGTGGCTAGATGTTAAACATTAGGGAATAAGTCCAGTATCTCAGATGGGCAACGTTGACCAACGCTATCACTGTAATACTCAACTATGACCGGCCTCACGGGCATCCTGGACGCTCTAGTCCGGTGCGAAGCACAGGAGGCTGGTCGCTCTCTTTGAGCACCTAAAGAAGTTCGACGTCATTTGCAAGCGGTTGCAGCGCGACGACACGGACATAGACGAGGTGCGTCTCGTGTTTGACGCGCTAGTCGTGGAGTATCCAGTTATGGCGGAACATCTGAGGTATACGGCTAAGATTGTCCACACGTCCGCGTTCGAGGCTGGAATCGTCAAAGCGATCTCTGGACCCGCGTTTTCATCGGTGGAAGAAGCAGTCTTGAAGGGTTTTGAAGCGGACCAAGTCACGGGGAAGAAGCGCAAGGACAGGGAAGGAGACTACGCGGCACAGCTACTACGAGGTAGAGAAAAGAAGCGAACCACAAGTACAAGCTCGATGCACTACAACCCCCTCGTCAAAGTGGTGTCACCGGCGTCCAACACAGTGGGGCGACTGTTTTCGCAGTGCAAGCTGGTATTGACACCACAGCAGCGCGGGATGTATCCCGCTCACTTTAAAGAGCTCGCATTTCTGCGGGTAAACCGCGGCATGTGGAACGTCAGTACGGTTGCGAGTGTCGTCACGGAACAGAAGGAGTAACAATCGACACGCTCAATAAATACACATCTGTTTTTTGCTTCTGCTTGTTTCAAGTTCTTGAAAATATTTCTTATTCGTTGCGAAAAAGTAAATCATATTTCTTTAGACCCATGCATCAGCTGCACAATACACGCTTGCTTAAGCGCGTAGCTCCAGTAATGAAGGAGAAGAAGCACTTTGTGTATCACCCCCTGTTATTTGCAACCTAAATCCTTTCCAATGATAAATTGATCACCTTCGGTTAATTAGCGCACCTAATCAAATCAGTCTTCATAAAATAAAAATAGCTTACACATTCCAACCACTAGCAAATATAGCAGGTAAATATAGTAGGTCACTTGGCTAGTTGCGTAGCACTTAACTAAATATCCTATATTTATCGAGGTGCAAAGTATTCAGGTAAACCGGTTTGTATCTCATGGGCGACCAACGCTTTTTTGAAAGACTAACAAACTCGGGAAATACTTCGTACTTAGAAAAATGACCAAGACACTCGAAACATATTATGCAACAACATGGATTCTTTGTTTTTCGCGATAATGTTTAACAGGCGCCCTCCTCATGAGCGGGGGTCCGCCAGAAGTCAGCGCGGAGCGGCTCAAACGTTGTATGGGACTGACCTACCTAATATGCATCTTCGCCAGCACGCGTTTCACGCACTGACGCTGCCATTTAGGAGTCCAACGACTCGGATCTCACTAGTTGGCTGTGCCTAAAACAGGCTCCTCGGCATGTTGGCACAATTGACTTTGTCTTGTATGTGGGCTCGGAAAGACGATGTAAATCGCTAAATGAGCTAGTTTCTTGGTGAGTGACTTAATACTTTGACATATACTGTTTTTCTCTGTGGACCCTGCTCACCGATAAAAGTCTTGATATTTTCCAGGACACATGGTAATTCCTGCTGTTGCTTGTATTCAGCCATCTACCATGCTTTCCAGCGGGTCGGGTAAATGTCCCAGCAAACTATTCGATCTTTAAGGAGTTGCTAACCAACTGACCAAGCGTTCTAGTGTACCTCGTAGGCGACTCCTGATGTGCACGTTGTTATAAATACTGCAAGCGATTCATTTGCGCTGTCATTTCCAATTTGCACGGAAATGCCACGCAAGAACAAGCGCAACAAGCACCTTGCGGTGTTGGCTGAGGGCAAGCGACAGAAGAACGCTCAAGTGGCCGGATCTCAGATTTTAACCGAACTGACCGAAGAAGCTCGGCAGACGCCTTGGTGCCGTCTATCTATGGACATCGTAGAGACCAACACCGACTCCGAGGGTGACAGCCCTGATTTTGATGAAGGCCCGGATCCGTGTTGTTATTGTGGACACAGTATACACTGAGAAGAGCAACACTAGCGGGATCAGCAAAATCTACGAGAACACCGACTTACGGAGGGGTCCCCCGATTATCCGCGATCTGTGTGCTGAACTGGTCAGCTTGTGTACCCGTCGGTAGGGCTGGATCTGCTCCTCTGGTGTCTGCTGAAGCGTCCGAGCCTTGAAGACACAACCGTCTGGGCGAGACACGGGGATGGGGGTGGGGCAGCGCGGGAATCTTCACTCTGCTCGCAGTAGTAGTCCAAATCCAGCAGTCTTGTACTTGAATCTGGCGGCCTGGATCTGGATCAGACCGGGTTGTTGCCTTTCGGGGTAGTTGTCCCTTTCGTTGCCTTCGTAGGGCTTCCTTGATCGTGTTCACCGCCTCCAATGACGGTGTCGTTGATAGTTGAGAAGTGAAGGACACACCGGCCAAACAGATAACTCCGGTGGATCTTGGATCTAGACTTGGAGGTAGTTCACTAGGAAGGTTTTGGATCTGGCCAATGTATTATTACTCCAGACTTACAACCAGCACTAGCTCTGCTACCGCTAACCTATCTACACCGTGTAGGGCCAATGTCGTCCCCGTTTCCAGGTGAGGGAGGAAGCGCTCGCGAGGTACAAGGCAAACTCGGTTCTGATTTATGCTTAAGTTCGGTCCTATCCCAAATTCCTATCTTCTTATGGATCCTATCATCCCATCTGCTGATTCTAACCTTCCTTGCGTGTCGCTTGCTTGCCTCCGCTGAGCCATATACTTGGATCCATAGCCAGTCCCTCCGATCCATAATCATTCTGAGTCAGAATCAGAATCAGATCTGGATCGGGGTGTAGCCATGTCCGGATCCATCAATTCGTCAATCGCCTTTGGTCTCCAATTTCCTGGATCCTGGTTCTCCACACATCAATGCCGGAAATTCCAGGAAAAAGGTGCAAAAAGCGTTGTTTTGCGGAGCCGGTCAGTGCCC
>JAIKVE010000468.1:0-19771 GCA_024679115.1 Phytophthora pistaciae | reverse complement strand
CGTGGCCTCCATCGCCCTGCAGGAGTTCGTGGAGGGCCTGGCCATCATCGCTATCGTCACGCTCAACGCTGTCATCGCCACGATCCAGGAGCACAACGCCAGCAACGCCCTCGAGGCGCTACAGAAGATGACCTCCCCGCAGTGCGTCGTGCTGCGCGACGGCGGCCGCCAGGTGCAGATCCCGAGCGAGCAGCTGGTCACGGGCGACATCGTCGTGCTCACGACTGGTGACATTGTGCCGGCCGACATCCGCCTCATCTTCTGCTCGGACTTCAAGGTCAACGAGATGATTCTCACGGGCGAGTCCGAGGACGTGCTCAAGAAGTACGACGCCGACATGAGCCGCAGTGAGAAGCTCACGGCCGACAACATGGTGTTCGCCTCCACTTCCGTCGCCACGGGCAACGCGACCGGCGTGGTCGTGGAGACGGGCATGAAGACCCGCGTTGGCTCCATTGCTGCCCTTCTCAAGGGAGGTAGCGGCGCTGATGGATCACGCCCCAACTGCTGGCGCCGCTTTGTGGACAAGTACTACCCCAAGATGACCCCTCTGCAGCAGAGCCTGCACCACTTGGGTGTCGTCATGGGTACGGTGGTGCTCGGGATCTGCGTCATTGTCTTCGTGGTCGGAATGGTGCGAGACAACGCCGACCCGAAAAACCCGTCGCGCCCCGTGTGGCTCAACATGGTGATGGTCTCCGTGTCGCTGGCTGTGAGCGCAGTTCCTGAGGGACTGCCCATGGTGGTCACGATTTGTCTGTCCACCGGCACGACCGCCATGGTGAAGAAGAACGTCCTCGTTCGCAAGCTCGCTGCAGTCGAGTCGCTGGGCGCGAGCTCGGTCATTTGCACTGACAAGACGGGCACTCTGACGGAGGGCAAGATGACGGCTGTCAAGATGTGGAGCGACTCAGTCGTGTACGACATCACCGGCACGGGGTTCAACCCAGCAGGCGACATTCTCCACAACGGCGTCAGTCAGACCAAGGCTTCTGTTCCCGTGCGCACGACGTTGCTGTCTGCGGTGCTGTGCAGCAACACGAGCTTGCAGCAGGAAGAGAGCGAGACTGCTGCCCCCATGTGGGTCCCTATGGGCAACTCGTCGGAGGCCCCTCTTGTTGTCGCGGCCGCCAAGGCAGGCATTTGGCGTGAAGAAGCTATGAAGAAGTACCCGCGAGTGACTGAGGTGCCGTTTTCGTCTGCCAGGAAGATGATGATCACAGTCAATGAGGTCCCGGCGGGTGAACCGCACCTGGACATGCTGCAACTTCCAGGAATGACCAAGTTTGTGGCCAACGTCAAGGGAGCCCCCAATTACATTGCTCAGAACTGCACCCAGCTACTGCGTACTGACGGATCCGTCACGAAGATGCACGAAAGCGATCGCACCAGGATCTTGGAGGCCGTGGATGACCTGTCTTCTCAAGCGCTGCGAGTTCTAGCAGTGGCAATCCGCCCGCTGGACAAGTTGCCGTATGCAGAGGACGAAGATGACATCGAATCTAAGTTTGAGGCTCTCTGTGCACCGCTCATCTTCGTCGGCCTCGTTGCCTCCATCGATCCTCCTCGAGTGGGTGTCAAGGATGCCATCCACACAGCTCATCAGGCTTCGATCCGAACTGTTATGATCACCGGCGACTATTTGAAAACTGCTGTGGCAATCGCTCGCGACATCGATCTGCTGCAAAACGGTGCAGATGCCGACACGCAAGCAGTGGACTGTGGTGTGCTGCGCCCGCGTCAGAACGTGTACCTTCCCGATGCGGAGCTGGACGAAATCACCAGCCAAGTGTCGGTCTTCGCGCGCGCGAAGCCTGAAGACAAGATCGAGATTGTGAAGTCTCTACAACGTCAAGGGCACGTGGCGGCGATGACCGGTGATGGTGTCAACGACGCACCTGCACTCAAGGAGGCCGACATCGGTGTGGCGATGGGAATCGCAGGAACTGCCGTTGCCAAGGGTGCTTCTGACATGATCCTGATGGACGACAACTTTTGCAGCATTGTTTCCGCCGTCGAAAAGGGTCGCGAGATCTATGGCAATATCCAGCGCTTCGTGTGCTTTCTGCTGTCGACCAACTTCGGCGAGATTACGGTTATTTTCACGGCAATTGCTGTGGGTATGCCGAACCCGCTGGAGCCGCTGCAGATCCTAGTGCTCAACCTGTTTGCGGATGGTATGGCGGCTGTGGCTCTCAGCCTGGAAAAGGGTGATGGCACGGTCATGTCGGAGCGCCCGCGTCCTCGCTCGGAGCACATTATCCATGGCCGTCTGTGGGTGCTTGTGCTTTCGAACGCATTCCTGATCGCTTTCGGTGCATTGATCGTATTCACTATCGGTTTATACTGGAACTTCGAGAACGTGTTGCTTGACGACATTACCGCGGGCATCGATAGCAACAGCGGCGAAGAAGCCTACAAGAATGTGGTGTGCTCGCGCTGGATGGGCATGGGCAATGGATGGCAGGCGTACAGCAACTGCGGCGCCCGTGATCTCAACGGAAACTACCTCTTCGACGAAAGCATCCGCTCGCTGGACTACTACGAGAGCGACAAGCTTCTTTGCTACGGTGGCGACTACGAGTGCGTCTCCGAGGGCACGTCGCGCTCGCAGACCATGGCGTTCATCTACATCACGACTATGGAGATGCTCCGTGCCTACACTGCCCGCAGCTTCACCAAGTCTGTTTTCAAGGATATGTTCAGCAACAAGTGGATGCAGATGGCTGCCGTGGGCTCGATTACGCTGACGCTGTCCGTGACCAACATCCCACTTATCATGGACGACCTCTTCGGCTTCGCGTACATTGAGTGGTACGAGTGGATGTTCTCGATGGTGTTCGCGTTGGTGATGGTTGCCTTCGGCGAGACGCTGAAGTGCGTCTACCGTCGTCGCGACCGCGGAAAGGCCCGCAAGGCGGCTGAAGCGGAGTACGCGGGTATGGTGGAGGAAATCCGCACTCTGCGCAACCACATCGAGCACCTGGAGGGCAAGTGGGAGACGGAGATGCAGCAGCTCCGCATCCGTGTGGGGTATGAGGAGCCGATGTCCCATTCGCCCAACGGCAATTCGACTCTCACCTCGTCGTCCTCATCCCGCTCGAGTGAAGAGGGCGCAGTGCCGCTATAAGAGGATCATCAGTTCTCCTGCAAACCTGCTGTCTCTTTGAGGCGCGGGGCGCAAGTGCATATATTGCGTATGAATAGGCAGGTAGTGATCGACTGCGAGTGAAGTCGATAGGTATATTGCCTGGAGGCGAACGACAGCTAATGAAGCTCCTGTTTGGATGGAACATCAAGGCTCGCCTTCTTGCGTTGAAAGATGCTGTTAAAATTGTTTGATCGATATGCAAACAGGAATGAGAAAACCGTCGCGTGGCACGTTGGGCCATCATGTATCCTACCAACGTTGACCCTTGCAGGCTTGTCCGATCACATGACGATGGTGCCGGGGTCGGGAATACTGGCGGAGATGGCTTTATGCGGCAAGATGAGGCCGCCGTTGATAAACTTCTCGTCCTTCACCTGCACGTCCTCGCCGACGACGGTGATACCCTCAATTCGGCACTAAAGAGCAGCGATACAGCACACGTTAGCAATCTTTCAGGCGACAAACGGCCACAACGATGGTAACATATAGAAACACGTACCCATCGCCCAATAGTTGATCCCCATCCGATAATGCTCGACTGGATCCACGAGTTCGCGCGCACCGTCACACCACGAAGCAGCGTCGTCCGGCTAAGTCGAACCCCTATCGATAGAAGTACATCAAGCAACGCACGTCAACGTCTTTACTTAACACAATGGTCACGGATCCAGCGTACGTACCGTCCTCAATAACACACCCAGGACCAACGACCACGTTGGGGCCAATCAGACAGCCCTCGCCGATCACCGCCGTGGGGTCCACCATCACGTTGCCGATAAACTTGGAGCCCGTGGACAGCGAGTCCGAGTTGGAGCGCTCGAGGAAGTCCAGGTGCAGGCACATGCCCGACAGGAAGTCCTTGGGCTGGCCGATGTCCATCCAGTAGCCGGGCAGCACCATCGAGAAGAGGTTTCCTTCAGCCGCCATCTGCGGGAAGATCTCCTTCTCGATGGACGTCGGGCGCAGCTGGATGCGGTCCAGCACCTCGCGGTTGAAGATGTAGATGCCGGCGTTGATCTTGTTGCCCACGTACTCGCGCGGCTTCTCCACGAAGCGCTGGATCTGGCCGTCGGCGTTCGAGATGACCACGCCGTACTTGGAGGGCTCGTCCACGCGGGTCACCATGAGGGTGCCCTCGCCCCCGTGGGCCTTGTGGTAGTCCAGGAAATCCTGCAGCCGGTACTCGCAGATGACGTCGCTGTTGAACACGAAGAACGGGTCGCCGTCGTCCAGCAGCTCGCGGGCCAACGCCAAAGGCCCCGCCGTGCCCAGCGGCTCCGTCTCGTGCGAGCACGAGATCTTGATCTGGTACTGTTTTGCAAATAACGTAATAAAGTACATGTCATATCGACGTCAGAGACACGTGTCAACAATGACTTGATCGCTTCTTGCAGCCTCCGAACCTTCTTCTCCATGGACTCGAGCGCCGCCAGCATCACCTGCGGCTGGTAGTTCACGGCCAGAATCACCTCCGTCACTCCGACCTGCATTTTTTGAAAGATAGCATTCAATTATTGACAGCTGTCAAAAACTAAAATCCTATATGACAAGATACTGCGGGAAGATGGCTCGCTCTCTGTCGAGCTCTGTCGCCACGCCCACGCACCGCGACAAGCGCCTCGATCTGGTGCAGCACGATGGACTTGTTGCAGAACTCCACCAGCGGCTTGGGGCACGACAGCGTCAGCGGCCGCAGCCGCGTGCCGAAGCCGCCCACGAGGATCAGCGCCTTCATCTTCACACCTCGACACTTCGAGTTTGTATGGGGACAATCAAACTGGATCGTAGCGTTCGACTAAGTACGACCATAAATTGTACCCAATTAGTGGTACATGAGAGCTTCAACTTCAATTGATGAATAACATCCACACGCGTGGATACTTAGTGCAGTACAGGGCTGGATAAGGCAGTAGCTAAGCATAGGTCGTCGGGATCGGGACGCACGTAGACGCTGGTGCTGACCGCCTCCGAGATCTGAGTCGATTCTCGATACTGGCGTTGAGCCGTTGGTAGTCGCACGAGTGCTGTGCTGCCAGTTTGCCTTGCACGGGGACGACGCTCAGAGCATTCCGGAATCTCTCGATGGCGTCGGGGATGACCTTGTAGATGACCGCTCGCTTCTCAGCAGAGATGAGGTTGAGCGTGTCTTCGTCGTAGTACGGCGTGATACGGATCGGCTGGTAGACGTCCTCGGCCGTCGCGGACTCGAAGTCCGTCGCGTTCGCATCCAACGGGCGGATGTTGGCGTAGTGCTGGAGACTTCACGCTCAGCAGCAGCTCTTAGTTGCCGATTATCAGTGCATCGATGAAGCTGGTGATGATGAGGTATAAGGTGCTAAAAGGGGTCATCGCATTGCTGCTGCCGCTGTCTCGCGCCTGCATCCACGACCGACTTGACCACCGGGTGATCCGTACAACGCCCCCAGTTTGCGTCAACCTGGTTGAGGACGAAACTTGCCTCGAGATGCCGATGCCCGCGGAGCATTTCGGGGCCACGCGCTACTGCAGCACCTGTCCTAACATCAATGGCTGTCTTGGCGGCAATTGCGCCTATACGGCGGCTGGGGGCGTGGAAGACACGGACTTCCTGCTCTACGTTCGGTCCATAACAACCGACAACTGCGAGAGCCGCACGCTGGCCTACGCCTCGACGTGTCAGCTGGACCAATTCGACCGCCCCACCTTCGGGATGGCCAACTTCTGCCCCGAGATGATCAGCACGGACGATGAAGACTACGACGCGCAACTCGCCACCGCCCTGCACGAAATAACGCACGCGCTCGGGTTCTCCGCCACCTTGTTCCCATACATGCGCTACCCCGACGGAACTCCGCGCACTCCACGCGACGCCAATGGGCTACCGCCCATGCACAACTCAGGAACATGCCCCGACGGCTCGAAGATCAGCTTTTACGTCGAGCCCAGCGTCGACACAGTGGAGTACTCGATCGAGCGAGGCCACTCAGTCGCCAAGATGGTAACCCCAAACGTTGCTGCGTTCGTGCAGTCGCACTTCAATTGCAGTTCACTGGCGGGGGCTGAGATCGAGCAGCACGACGGAACTGGTTGCTTGGGTTCCCACTGGGAAGAGCGTATCTTCGAGTCTGAGTACATGACCCCAGTGATCAGCTACCGCAACGTCTTCAGTGCGCTGACCCTGGCGTTCTTCGAAGACTCGGGATGGTACCGTGCAAATCTATCGACGGCCGAGCGACTGCATTTCGGGGAGAACCGCGGATGCGCGTTTGCCACAGAGAAGTGCATCAATCCAGCGACTGGTGTATCTATCGCAAGCGACCATTATTGCACCAGCAACACCGCGGAAAGCTGCTCCGTGGACGCGACTTCACGCTCCGTTTGTTGGTTCAGCTCAGGTGGAACAATCCCAAGCGAGTATCGATACTTTCCAGGCGCCCCGACCAAGGGAGGAGACGTGTACGCCGACTATTGCCCGATCAATACCGGCTACTCGTACGGAGACTGCCGCGATGTCAATAACCTGGAATTGGCCGGTACTACAGGGATCAACATCCTGGGCGAGTCGTACGGCTCCAATTCCAGGTGCACAGCTAGCTCGCTGCGCAGTGACGACGCGATCGCATCGGTTGAACATGAAGGTTAGTCGTCCAACGGGGTGTTATGCTATGCGCTGCTACGACGACGGCAGCAACGACCCGATTCAAAGTATCATCGAAGTGACGATCCCTCGCACCAACTCGAATGATGTGGTGCAGGTGAACTGCACGGTAAAGGGGGAACAGCTATCGGTGCCCGGGTTTTCAGGGTGGCTGACATGTCCGGACCCGAATGTGATCTGCGACTCGCCTGAACGCTACGACTTCGTTGACGATTTGGGTAAAGGGAAAGCCGGTTCAAGTGGAACGAGCTCAACAAGTGCAACAGGCTCAAGCTTGGATGCAAGCGGTTCCACAAGCTTGAGCGCGACAGGATCAAGCTCGAGTGCAAGCGGTTCAACACATTCGAGCGGAACGGGGTCCAGCGGGTCAAGCGGGACAGGTTCCAGTGGCACTGGTTCAGGCACTGCCAACCTGCGCTCCACTAACGCTGCACACACTTTACAGCCACGAGCAAGTTTGACTGTGCACCTACTAGGGTTGACGTTGCTGGTATGTGCATTTTATTAAACACGTCCATGATTTAAAACTCATCCAGTGCAAAGCGACATCAATGCTATCGCATGTCATCATCATTATCGATCATTATCGATCGCGCGAGAATCAAGACCAGAAGTCCGTCGAAATTCACAAGAAACCTGGATGGGGTTGAACTTAATAATCACTATTAGGCTTTACTTAAATAGAATTGGACTGCACGCACGCTTCGAGACCTGAGTCTAACACTGAAAATAGGCAGGAAGTGCTTTGATACACAAGAGCAACAGCCATAGAACTTGAACAAGCGCTGGCAGCTCGATTCAAAGCTCGGTTCAAAGCACGAAGGATGATCTTACTTGTCGATTTCCTCTGCATCGAAGAGGATGGCGATGGCGGGGAGCATCAAAGTGCCGGTCATCCTGCTTATTGCACTGCTTCAGCTGGTCCTAGGGTGTATCCACGACCAGTTAGATCACAAGGTGGTCGACAGCCACCAGCACTACGGAGACGTCCACCCGTTCGACACCCGCAACCGGAATCGAAGACTCGACGGAGAAGACGTGACCAGCTTCCAGACGTACGAGTCCACTGTAGCTGATGACGCGTACCAGCCGATCCGCATCACGCCGTACTACGACGAAGCCACACTCGGCCTCATCACGGAGGACCAGCGAACGGTCCTCTACCAGGTCGTCGGCGACGCCATCGAGCGGTTCCAGAATGCACTGAAGGTCGTCCCAGTTCAAGGCAAGTTGGCTGCTCAGCACACGTGCTCCTCCTACTATCCGTCGACGCCTCGGGTTTGCAGCGACTTCGTCAAGAACGAGAAATGTCTGGAGATGGTGATCCCTGCTGAGCATTTCGGAGCCACGCGCAAGTGCACCACCTGTCCTAGTGAGGATGGCTGCAAAGGTGGCGACTGTGAATACTCGGACGCTAACGGAGTTGAAAATACCGACTTCCTGCTCTACGTGCGGTCGGCGGATACCGTCAACTGTGGTTCTCGGACACTTGCGTACGCCTCGTCCTGTCAAAAAGACCAATACGACCGCCCTACCTTCGGGATGGTCAACTTCTGCCCCTCGCAGATCAGCACGTTGGCTGAAGACTACGAGTCGCAAGTCTCGACGGCCATGCACGAAATGACCCACGCGCTTGGATTCTCAGCGCAATTTTTCCCTTTAATGCGCTACGCAGACGGCACTCCGAGGACCCCACGCGACGAGAACGGCAGCCCGCCTACTTACAGATCAGGAACTTGTCCCGACGGCTCTACCATCAGCTACTACGTCGAGCCGAGCACCAACACTGTAGAATATTCTACCGAGCGAGGCCACTCTGTCGCCAAGATGGTCACTCCAAACGTTGCTGCGTTCGTGCAGTCGCACTTCAACTGCAGTTCACTTGCGGGGGCTGAGATCGAGCAGCAAGATGGCTATGGCTGCTTGGGTTCCCACTGGGAAGAACGCATCTTCGAGCCTGAGTACATGACTCCGGTCGACAGCTTCCGCAACGTCTTCAGTGCACTGACGCTGGCGTTCTTCGAGGACTCTGGATGGTACCGCGCGAATGTATCAGCAGCTGAGCGGATGCACTTCGGGGAGAGCCGCGGGTGTGAGTTCGCCACGGAGAAGTGCATCAACCCAGAGACTGGCGAATCCATTGCAAGCGACCACTTCTGCACGAGTGACAGCGCCGAAAGCTGCTCCGTGGACGCCACGTCGCGCTCCGTTTGCTCCCTTCTGGACGGTGAAAGTATCCCAAGCGACTATCAGTACTTCCCCGGTGACCCGACCAAAGGAGGCGACTCGTACCCCGACTACTGTCCGATTAACATCGGATACACATACGGAGACTGCAGCAACGTCAACAACCTGCAGCTAGTGGGCCAAGCAGAGGTCAACATCCTGGGCGAGTCGTACGGCTCCAGTTCCAGGTGTACAGCTACTACGCTGCGCAGTGACGACTCGACCAATTGGGTAGTAAGTGATTACCGCCAAACTGGGTGCTACGCGATGCGCTGCTACGCTAGCACAGCCAGCAACGACTCGAGTCAGAGTACGATCGAGTTGACGATCCCTCGTAGCAAGACAAACGACGCGGTTCGGGTGAACTGCACGACGAAAGGTGAACAACTGGCGGTGCCGGGGTTTTCAGGCTTGCTGACGTGTCCGGACCCGAACGTCATCTGCGATTCTGCTGCCAGCTACAGCTTCGTACACGACTCGGGTACAGGAGCAACGGGCTCAGGAACTGTTAACCTGCGTTCCCCCAACGCGGCAACCACACAACACCCAGCAGCGTCTTGGATCGCACACTTGGTTGGGCTGATCGTAGCTGTCTACGCGGCTGCGCCCTAGTTTTGATGAGCATCCTACTATAGACTTATTAGAAAAAAAAGATAAATTATTTTGAAGAAGTACATAATCATTTTTCGGCTTCTTCCGATCGATACCTTCGAGTTTGTTGGTATATACCAACTGTGTGCAAGATTTTCAATGGTATCGGACTGATTTTTAACGGTATTGCGTATTTCACGAAACGGAGAGCAAGTCGAAAGTGGCGGAGGTCTCGGGTGTTGAAGAACTGCTACTGCAAGTTCTGTTAGGGGCTTAACTTAGCTTTGTTTGCGTCACCCTCATCCTCATCCTCACACATCCACCTTCCTCATTCTCCAGGATCTTAGTCCAGTACTGAAAATAGTCAGGAAGTACGTCGATACCCAGGAGCAAAGCGCCATGACGCGGATCGGCTCAATACAGCGGAGGCAGGGTGATCTTAGTTGCCGATTGCCTTCACGTTGATAATGGCGAGCTGTATCAAGGTAGCTATCAGTGTCTGTATAGTGCTCTTGCAAGTACAGCTGGCTCAAGGCTGCATCCACGACAAGCTAGACCACAAAGTCGGCGAGAGCCACCAGCACTACGGCGACATCCATCCGTTCGACTCGCGCAACCGGAAGCGGAAGCTTGAGGCCGAAGACTCGACCAACTTCCAGACGTACGAGTCTACAACTACAACGACGGATGACGCCTACCAACCTATTCGGATCACTCCGTACTACGACGAAGCCACGCTCCGCCTCATTTCGGATGAAAAACGAGTACTCATCAACAAGATCATCCCGGACGCTATCGAGCGCTTCAGGAACGCCCTGAAGGTCGTCCCAGTTCAAGGCAAGCTGGCTGCCCAACACACGTGCAGAACGCAATGGCTCACGACGCCTCCGATCTGCAAGACGTTCGTACAGAACGAGAAGTGCCTCGAGATGCCCATTCCGACGGAACATTTCGGAGCAACGCGCAAGTGCGACTCTTGCCCCAAGGAAGGATGCACCGGTGGAGTCTGCTCGTATACAGAAGCTCAAGGCGTGGAGGACACCGACTTCCTGCTCTACATTCGGTCGGCGACCACGGACTACTGCGGAGCTCGCACACTCGCGTACGCTTCATCCTGCCAGAAGGACCAGTACGACCGCCCCACCTTCGGGATGGTCAACTTCTGCCCCTCGCAGATCAGCACAGCGGCCGAGGACTACGACTCGCAAGTGGCGACGGCCATGCACGAGATCACCCACGCGCTTGGGTTCTCAGCGCAGTTCTTCCCTCTAATGCGCTACCCGGACGGCACTCCGAGGACCCCACGCGATGCTAATGGACGGCCGCCGACTTTCAAGACGGGGACGTGTCCGAACGGCTCACCCATCGACTACTACGTCGAACCGAGCACCAACACAGTGCAGCACTCCACCGAACGAGGCCACGTCGTGTCTAAGATGGTCACACCCAAAGTGGCTGCGTTCGTCAAGGCTCACTTCAACTGCAGCTCGCTGACTGGAGCTGAGATCGAGCAGCAGGACGACTCGGGCTGTCTCGGTTCGCACTGGGAGGAACGCATCTTCGAGCCTGAGTACATGACCCCAGTGGACAGCCACCGCAACGTCTTCAGCGCACTAACGCTGGCATTCTTCGAAGACTCGGGATGGTATCGTGCGATCCCTTCTGCAGCTGAACGGCTTCACTTTGGAGAGAACCGAGGGTGCGCCTTTGCCACGGAGAAGTGCATCAACCCGGACACTGGGGAATCTGTAGCGGCCGATCACTTCTGCACGAGCAACAGCGCTGAAAGCTGCTCGGTGGACGCCGGATCCCGCTCCGTTTGTACCATATCCACTGGCAAATCGATCCCCCGCGACTATCGGTACTTCCCGGGTGCCCCCACGAAAGGAGGCGACGACTTCGCCGACTTCTGCCCCATGAACGTCGGCTACACGTACGGAGACTGCAGCAACCCTGGTAACCTCGTCTTCCCGTCCAAAACCAAGATCAACATCCTCGGCGAATCCTACTGCTCCAACTGCAAGTGCACAGTTACGACGCTGCGCAGTGACGACTCGACCAATTGGCTCGTCAACTCTCGACGCCAGACTGGATGCTACGCGATGCGGTGCATCGCCCCCGCCGACGGCAGCAACGACCCCAGCAAAACCATAATCGAGTTCACGATCCCTCGCAGCAAGACGAAAGACGCGGTCGTGGTGAACTGCACTTCAAAGGGGGCTCAGCTGTCGCTTCCCGGGTTCTCCGGCGTCCTCACATGCCCAGACCCCTCCGTCATCTGCGATTCGGCCGAGAGCTTCACATTTGCCGACGATATTACCACGTCGACCAACTTGCGCTCCTCCAGCGCCACAAACTCAGCAACGTCTTGGCTCGTGATGCTACTGGGATGGGCCTTAACCGCGTATGCGATTGCTCAATTTTGACAGCCAAACATTATTATTCTAACCTTGCCTAGGCTGTACATACCAATAGAAGCTATTGTAATATTCGAGCTCCATCACTACGTGTTTTAACCCCAAAAGTGCTCGAGACGTTCATTGAGCAGCCACGTATTCACGAAGCTGTGCTGGAAAATGAGCGCGTACTGCTCGGATTCCACGGCGCCAACGTTGGAAAATTGCTGGAGTGGAGGCTCCGATGTGCGCATTTGCTGGAGAGTGAAGGATACGATGAAAGTGGACGGGGCTTTGGGGAAATGGTCGCGGAATTCGCGGGGTCCGAGTCGATGAGCAGTTTTGAACGACGCAGCAAGTGCTTCGGCACAGGCTTTCGCGTTTGACAGTGACACCAGGCCGCCCGCAAGAGCAGGACTGCGCTGGAATGAAGCTTGAAGCTCACCCTCTTGCTCGCGGAGATAGGTCATACGATCCTTGACCTGTTGCTCTTCTGCCTCCGACGTCGCCTGCGCTAAAAGCTACAGATTTGCACCAAAGCAGGGATTAGTACACTCAGGTAATCAAGCATTCTCAGATCTGACGAAGCACTTTACCTCTCGAAGCCACACGGGCAACACTGTCGGGAGCCTCCAGGAGCCAGCCTGGCAGTATCGAACTTGTTCCTCGGCTTCGCTTGAGACAGCTTTTACATCACTGGGACTCGTATCCGACTGAATCAGATCGTGTGAAATGAAGCTGCATATCCTAGAAGAGGAGGACACTCCCGCGGATTCAATCTCCGACGCATCCGTAGGACTCTCGTCGCTCATTAACAACGACAAGTGAACTAACTGATTCGTCACTTCCGTAGTAGCGACCTCTTCGCTGTGCATACTCCCCCCGACGTTTTCGTCACCCGTTGTAGGCAAACCAGGTGATACTTCTTCAGCTGATGGTGGGGCTTTCTGCATGAAGTAGTGATGGTACGTGTATCGCTCTAGAATCGTTCCTTGTGTGAAGAACTTCCTCGACCGAATACCAGAATTTGAGGCTTGCAAGGGACCCACCACGTACTGGAACATTACTTGTTTATCCGCAGTGGGGAAATTCGGGAACGTGGGGATGACCGGCGTTCTCTCATTGTCGTGAATTTCGCGGATTACCGAGTCGAAGCTTTGGTAGCGACTTCCACTGAGAAGAACGACTTGTTTCTTCACCTCTGACTCTTTGTCAGTCGTCGGATCGACCCGCTGCCAGTTGAACAGAATTTCCAGCAAGCGCTTCACGTCTTTCCTGTAAAATCCAAACTTTCTGCGGTAGGCGGAATCCATACACGCCTTCTCCCAGATATCCTCTAGGGATTCATCACAGAGAGCCTCGGTCGTCACCAGCAATAATGTAGATAATGCCGGCGTCTCCAGTAGCATCTGAAGAGCTTCCCACGTGGATTCGTGAACAGACGAACCTCCTAGTTCCTCTTTCGGGAGAACAAACAGCCCGAAGGATCCGAAGCAGTGACTTAAAGGCTTGAGCCATCGAACTTCATCACCTCGCAGACGCTTGGAAGGGGGCAGCAGCAAATTCTGGTATCGCACGTGGAATTTCGCCAATAGTTCACGAACATTGACGTTCTGTTGGTCTTCGCCCTCTTGGTTGTTCGCGGGGAGTTGGTCGCTTTCGTTCGTCAAGATCAGATGTGCACCGTGGGCGAGGCTTTCACGGATACCAGGCGTGTTCCACACTGCTCGGTACATCTCGCGGAACTTCCGATGAATCATAGCGGTGGTGAGCCCTTCGCTCTCATTGATCCCGTCAACTTGATTGGGAGAGGCCATGTTGCTACCGGCGTACACTAGCGCTTCATGGATATGGGGGTTGGATTCAGGGAAGAACTGTCCGCCGAGATGAATCGTCAGATTCAGACCGATAAAGGGCATCTTAACTGTGTTCTCCTGGATTGTTTGCCACAAACTGGCGGCGTCCTTCTTGTCTTCAGCCAGTATTCCTGGGATATTGACAACACCGTTATCGTTTCCAAGTGCTACAACGTCGAATTGTTGCGGAGATTTCGCCGCCGTCGTAAAACTTGCTTGAAATTGTTCCGAATGCTGGACATTCTCGAACGACAGTCGATAGTAGTGACCGGAGCGCAAGTGCGTGATGAAGAATGAGTTGGCTTGGCCGGCAAAGAACCGCTGGAACACGCGACGGCTCTCGCGAGTCAGCGGGTTCTTCACCAAACACACAACGTCAGCGTCTCGGTCGACCTCTAGGAGCACAACCGCACAGAACTCGTCCACCCACCCAACCACTGGCCCAAGCAGAACCTTCGGAAGGTTGTCGAACTGCTTGTCTTTGCCTACTCGACAAGCCTCAATGGTGTTACCCTGGCCGCTCTCCACTCTCAAGTCGAGAAAACACTTTTTGTTGACCACTTCTTCGACGTGCTCGAACTCAAACCGACCATGGAGCAGACCGCTCCTCCTTGGTATCAATGAGTTATGAGGTCTCGCTGAAATCGCTCCAACTGTGAATTGTTCCGAGTCTGTCCTCAGTTTCGTGTCCTTCACGCGCATCCTGGCAAAGCAGCGCACTGGATTGGCGCCAGCAAGCACGACGAACTGGCGGTTGGGCTGCTGGAGCTTCCAGTCGAAGAGTTGGGAGAGTAAGCGAGCTTGAGCCGATTTATTCGCGCTCCACGCCGTCTCAATTTCCTTGGAGGTGTCAGCCACGGACCTTTTCGCCTCGGACACGAGGTCGTCTATGAGCGGAGCTTCGGAGCACACGAGCAGGAGCTGAACACTAGAACGCTCGAGCGTTTCCTCGATGAATCTCCACTGCACGTTGCTCAGCAGCTCATTCTCTCGCGCTTGAGATCCGCCAGGCTCCAATCTGCTGCTTCGTAAGTCAAGAACGAGGACGCAAATGCTCCCTACCTCAAACACAAACTCTTCCCCTCGCTGCGGCGCCAGCACTTGGTTGTAGCTCATCAACTGCTTCTCCAGCTTCGCCTTCTCCGCCTCCAGAGCCCGCAGATTCTTCTCCACGCGTCTGGCGCCTTCAATTTCGTGTCGTTTCTTCTGAAGCTCCAGTTCCTCCGCGGTCTTTGGGATCTGAACAGACAACGCGAAGATTTGAGCTGTCGACGCCAACGCAGTCTCCGCGATCGCTAGCAGCTCCACCTAACCAATTCAGTAAAATCATTAGCCAACTCACAGTTTGTTCGGAGAGCACTAACTTGGACTCACCTCCCGCTCGACGAGCTGCTTGAAATCGTCGTCCCACAACTGCCGCTGGTACTCCTGAAACAGTCGTCGGGCGCAGCGTGTGACAGTTCGAACCACTTGCATCCGCAGCGTCGGCTGTTCGTGGTCGATGACAAACTCGTCACGCGTGGTGAACCGCGGATAGACGTCGGCGTCGCTCCACATCATGAGGTTGCAGGCGTTCGCCAGCACGAACTGCAAATGGGGCGACAGCGTCCACTGCGATCGGTACGCAGAGCGCAGCACCTCCAGCGCCTTCGCCTCCATCAGCGCCCAGTCTGGTTGCGCTGCAGCATCACCCGACGCCCCCTGTCCATAGAGCAACAGTAACTGCACCGCCTTGTCGAACATGCGCTGCATCGCGACCTGTCCGCCCAAATGCAGCACGATCTGCGTCTCGCCTCGCTCCACGCGCCCTCGAACGTCCTGCCACAAATTCGCCTCTCCGCTCTCAATATGAAACACGTTGTCCCCACTAACCACCGCGACGCTCAACTTGCTGCCGTGCTCCAAACTCTGCGTCCGAAACCTGCCGCGCTTTAACTCGACGTCCTTGCTGCGAATGCCCCCAAACGTGACAGTATAACTTTTGCCAGGCACCAGCCTCTCCAACACGAACACCACGGGGCGATCGGCTTCACACTGCACTGTGACTCGATGCTGCGGCAGCTCCACCAATGAATTCGTGGCCGTATCCAGCGTTGACACGTGCGCCGTCACCAGAGCGCGTCGATCCACTTCCAGCAGCACCCGCGCTCGCTGGAACTCCACTTTCCCCACCACTGGCCCCAGAACCACCTTCACATCTGTAAGATCCATTGCAAAACAAGCGAAAACAACGTCAAAACATCAAAACTGAAGGCTGTCGGACAAGTGGATCATTCATTACCCTCTCGAGTGCTAACTATCACGTTGTCCACTGAAATTTGGCCAGGCCGGAGAGCGGGGGGAGGTCGACAGCGGAGGCTCAGCGCCTGCAACGACCGATGCATGTCCGCCAGCTCCTCCTTGAGCCTGGCGGGCTCCATCTCGCCACTCGGAGCATTCCCCATGATACGAGAGTATCCGCGACTCTCCAAAGGTCAACTTGAAGTGGATCTACTGTGACTATTGGGTTGTGTACACCACACCATGCTCGTCAGTAGTGAGTTTTGGCCAAACACCGACAATGCTGCTGGACAAGAGGAAGGAGGTGTTGCGGCTGTACCGCGAGATCCTGCGCACCACGCGCATGTTCCCGCACCGCAACGAGCAGGGCCAGCTCTGGTCGGACGTGCTACAGAAGAATGCGCGCATGGAGATCGAGCAGAACCGCTACGAGACGGTAATAGATCGAGGGGCTCATTTCGTCCAATTCAATTATGACAATACCGAATCCCTTAATGTAATATTCGTAAAATTATTTTTCAATGCAGGACGGAGAGACCATCTCCAAGCGCATTCTCTTCGGCTGGAAGTGCCTGCAAGAGGTCCAGGAAAAGGTACTGGTGCTCAAATATCTGGCAGTAAAAATTACTAGCTGATCAATACACACTGTTTTGCTGTAGGTGATGGAGAAGCACGAGGAATTGTCCAACAACTTGGATAATGACAAGAAACAGTAACCAGGAGACGATTGTCACCAGTAGAGCTAAGTCAG
Source organism: Phytophthora pistaciae (assembly GCA_024679115.1). Classification (NCBI taxonomy): domain Eukaryota; phylum Oomycota; class Peronosporomycetes; order Peronosporales; family Peronosporaceae; genus Phytophthora; species Phytophthora pistaciae. Next base: position 2,883 of record JAIKVE010000468.1, on the reverse strand, counting down.
CACATGAGAGAGCTTCCCTGCGCGTTGAAGTGGGGTGTACACCAGTTTGTGCTCTAGAATTTCAGGTAAAACATCGAGAGCAGAAGCTCCTATTGACGACTTAACGGTCACAATAGAGGCATGAAGTGCTGGTTGCTACGGAACTCGAGGTAGAGCGTGAAGAGCACGTGCAGCGACTCGTAGACGTTCTTGTGTACGGGGATGTCCAGCAAGGCGCAGATGACGCGCACGTACTGCTCGAGGCCCATGTCGAGGTCCGCGCTGGGCAGCGTCGTCTTGCTCAGCAGATCCTCGAACTCCTCTGGCCAGACCTGCATGAGACTCTCGATGTCAGGCATTGTCTTGGTGTAGTGAACCTGTGGCGGCGGCTTCGTGCGGTGCAGGTCGGCGATGGATTTGATCCAGCGGTCGATTTCTCGCGGGGACTTCTCGGCGTTCTCGATGCTGCGGACGACAATGTCACCGTGCTTCTTCTTGGACGTGGAGCGCAGCTGTAAGTCCAAGACCGTCGCGTCCGATTGAGTCAAGCTCGGCTCGTCCAGCATTTTCAGTCCAAGTTGGTCCGCCTGGCCGTCGGGGCGTGGAATCTTCAAGAAGGCGTCCATATCCCCCACTGCTGGGATATACTCAGGGATGAAGCACTTGAGCCGTGTCTCCAGCTCGATCTCTTGCGCCTTGAAGCGTCCGATGTACTGGAAGAGCTCACGGATCTCATGGGAGACCTTCAGGTGCGCGTAGTCGCTCTCCTTGTAGCCGCCAGCGTTGGCCATCATGGCTGCGTGGTTCGAGCTGCCTCCACCAGCGCTAGCAGCTCCCGTTCCAGCGCTGCTGCTCGCGTGTGGAGCTGCAGCAGAAGGCGGGTGAGACGTGGACTGGGACTCTTCTCCTTCGTCGTCGTCATCATCATCGTCATCGTCGTCGTCGTCCCCACTGTCCGAGTCCTCGGAGGAGCTAGCCGATTCCTGTGCCGGCTTTCGCGCTGGTTCGGGTCGTTTGTCCGGAGCTGCAGCTGCAGGTTTCGGCGCTGGAGCTGGCGCTTCCACGCTGGTCTTCTTACTCTCACTCTGCATTGGCTGCGGTGGCTGACGCGCTGGCGCTGCGGACGGCGTCGGTTGACTCTCCTTTGTGTCGTGTCGAGCCTTGGGGCTCGGCTGGCCGTTGGTGTCGACGCTGTCGCCCGAATCGCTCAGATCGACCTCTTCGTCGAACGGTTTGTTCTTCATCTCGTTGCCTACTGCAGTCGACGCCGACGACGCGCCGCTCTTTGCGTCCCTCGCGTTGGATCCTAGTGAGGGTTTCTCGGACGCAGCGGCCGACGTCTTCTTGGGACTCTCCACCTCCTGCACGCTCTCGGACAACTCGAGCGCCTCGTCGAACGGTTGATTCTTGAGCGCCTTGCCCGCACCCGGCTGCCTCTTGGGCGAGTTGGGGTCTTCGGACGCGATGCTGCCTTCCGATTCGCTCAGGTCTACGGCCTCGTCGAAAGGTTGGTTCACCAGCGTGCGCTCCGAGCCTGCAGCCTTGACGGCGGAGGCCTTGGCTCCGTCCTTGGCTTTGCCCTTGCGGTCGTCGTCCGACTCGGACATGTCCTCCTCGCTCGAGTCCTCCTCGCTGCCGCTGTCCGAGATGTCCTCGTCGCTGCCAGAGTCGTCCTCGTCCGCGTGCTTGGACTCGCGCTTCGACATGGTTCGAGGTAGGTAGGCTGTTAAGGTCGAGGGTGGTGAGGTGAGGTAAGACTGGGCTCTGTAGCGTCGCGCGTTATGATCTCTCTCGTCCTTTTGGAGACTGTTCACGATCACGAAAGCCCCAAAGTAAAGTTGAATGGATCAGTGCATGTACTTCTACTTGAAGAGTTTTGCTTTGTTAGTGCGTTTAGTTGGCTGGTCTCGCAGCCTTCACTCTTGACAAAGCTTTTGGCAGCGAACGTCGCCAGCTTCTGGACGCCGACCTGTGCGTACGGTAGTACAAAGCTTGGGAAGATGGAGAAGACGTGGGGCATGTCGTCGTGCACGTCCAGCTCCCAGTTGGTCACTCCGTCCGCCTTGGCCTTGGCCGCCAGACGATCGCCATGCTGGAAGATGTAGTCGAGTCGGCCGAGCTGCAGGCAGATCGCAATGCGCTGACGACGCGTTCGCCCACGTGCGCGGGTCAGTGTACGTCGGGTGGTAGGCGCGCTTGAAGGCCTTGCACATGGCTCGCGACAGGAAGCAGTGCGGCGCGTCCGGCTCGTCGCTCGTGAGGTCGACGGCCGGGGCCAGAAGCATGGCGGCCAGCGGCAGCAGCTCCGGGTTCGAGTCGCGTACGCGCAGCATCGTGGACATGACGAGGCCCCCGCCAGCACTGTCGCCCGCCAAGATGATCTGCGACGGCTGCAGCTTCTCGTGCTTCAGCAAGTAGTCTCGGTACAGCGCTACGGTGTCCTGCGGTGGCGTCGGGAAGCTGCACTCGGGCGCCTTGCGGTAGTTGCCAAGGAGCACGTCGACGCTCAGGTCCCGACCGCTTCGCTGCTTCAACTCGCTCTCGATCGTAGCCGCCAGCTCAGCGCCCAGCGACGTGTAGAGTCTTGGACTCAGCACTGCGAACCCACCGCCGTGCAGATACAGCACCACCAGCCGCTTGGCGCCGCTCGGACGAGGCTGTTTGTTGCGCAGCCACACGTGCTCCAGTCCGTTGAAGTGCACGGGTTCGAGGCTGCGCTTGAAGCGGTGGCAGGAGACCCAGCCCAGTAGAGACCCCAAGAGGTCGCTCTGAGCACGGACCCACTGCGCGTGGCTCTCGATGGTCATGCGCTCGCCGTACGTCTCGGTGCAGACTCGGAGTACGGAGTGGAGGAGCTCGAAGCGGAGCGACCAGTTGGGGAACTTGGCGGTGCAACCTCGTGCC
>JAIKVE010000467.1:0-19782 GCA_024679115.1 Phytophthora pistaciae | reverse complement strand
GGCTGCGCGCAAGCACCAGCACGAGGTAGTCGCGCCGCTTCGATATAAAGTTAGACAGGTTGACAGGTTAACTGTATGGAGAATTGTATGGACATCGGCTTGATATGCAAAGCGATTTCGAAAGGCTTCTCATTGATACAGTGCATTTTCGGTGACTTTAGCTTAGGTGCCATTTTTTTTCGGAACTCATCGCTGCCATAATGGAGGAGCCCAAGCCCGTGTACTTCGACGAGGAGTCGGACGAGGAGGAGCAGAACCCCGGCGCCTTCATGTGGATCGAGGGCGACTCGCTGGCGCCTCCGTGCCAGAGCGAGCGCGACGTCGTGTCCAAGATCGTGGAGATCGCGCGCGTGACGCCCGACGACGTGCGTGGGCCAGTGAACTAACTAACGGATGACTCAGTCACAGTACTCAGCCGACTGCTTCTTATTGTTACAGGTTCTGTTCGACTTGGGCTGCGGAGACGGCCGCATCTGCATTGAGGCCGCCAAGCGCTTCGGTGCCCGCGCGCGCGGCGTGGAGATCGAGGAGTTCCTGATCAAGCGCTTCCGCGAGCTGATCGCCGCCAACGACCTGCAGGAGCTCGTGAGCGTCTCGCACGGCGATCTGCTGGAGGAGGACCTGTCGGAGGCCACCGTCATCGTCACGTACCTGCTGCCCGAGGCGCTGGACCAGCTCACGCCCAAGTTCACCAAGCTGCTGAGCCAGACTGACAGGGACGTGCGCATTATCTGCAACACGTGGGCCATGCGGGGGCTCACCCCCGACGAGCGCCACGACGCCGGACCTTACGGCAACGTGCCACTGTTCGTGTACAGGAGCGCTGGGGCCCGCTCGCCGGCAAGTGGAGAGCAGAAGGAGGAGGAGGAGGTAGAGCCTAAGCAAACATAGACGGCATGGCAATGACACTCGGTAGAATAGACAGACTCGACTTAGAACTGCTGCTCACTCGCTCGCTTATTGATCTCGACGCGTTATCCTCCATCCTGTGAAGCTGGTCGTGGTCGTCTATCCCTGCGCTTAGGCGCTGCCGGACTTGTTGATGCGGTGCACGACGAACATGCTCGTGTCCAGGTAGGCGAGCGTCAAGTTCTTGATGCAGTCCTTCTCCTTGGACGAGAGCTCCGAGTCGGGCTTGCTGGCGCTGCACTTGTCCCAGGCCAGCGCCGTGATCTTGGACACGGCCTGCTGGATCAGCGCGCGCTGCTGCTCCTCCACGAGCAGCTGCTGCATCTCCGCGGCGCCCGTGGACGCGCCGCCGCCGAGCGACGAGGACGGCGAGTCGTAGGACGAGGACACCGCCGGCGCGCTATAGTCGTACGTGGGCTCCTCGTACGTGTACGACTCCGACGAGGACGCCGTGGGCTCGGGCTCCTTGCTCTTGCCGAATCCGAAGAAGGACATGCTGCTGCTGCTGCTACTGTACTGCTACTTGCCGGGGCTTTGCTTTGACTGCGTCTGTGGATGTGGTTTTCCCTGGTAAAATGCTACGCACAAAGTTTTCCTGCGATGATACCCATAAGCATTCCTCTGTGTTCAAGCAATTTATTTTAGCGATTAGAGTATCCCTAATTGAGATAGAGTATGTTATATAATACTCTAATCATATTCTAATCCGTGAAGCGTTGAAGCCAGTGTTGTTAAAAACCCACTTTTTTCGACAAAGTTGGGCGGGTGATTGAATCCATCTGGGGGATTGGGTGAAAGTAGGTGGGTTTTCTACTTTTCATAAAAACCGACAATATAGGCTTCTGATTGGCTCGTTTGGTCTCAAAATCATAAAATAATTTCTCCTTAGCCAACTATTGGACTGTTTGTCTTAATATTTGCACTGTAACTCTACATTATAGGCAAAAATAAAACCTGTAAAACCCAAACATGCTGGCGTAGGGTGGGTGGGTTGCCCCAATATTCCATTGTTCCATTAAGCAAAAACCCAACTTTTACAACCCTGGTTGAAGCGTACGTTTCGCCTCGATCTTGATGAAGAGTCTCTTGATTCCCCGCGCGGGGGTCGCCATCTCGCCTCGTCGCCTCCCAGTTAGGAATCGTCGGCTTCGGGCTCAAGACGCGACTCGGCCATGTCGACCCCGCGCATGCAATGGGTGAGCCAGCGCATCGTGGAGACGTTCGAGCCGAACGTGACGCAGGCAGAGGTGACCGAGTTCCTGGCGTCTCCCGGCACGCGCAAGCTCTTCGACGAGCTGCTAAGCGGCAAAGACGCGTGCAAAGTGTTCGTGCACTTCCAGGGCGGGGCGGGCGCAGCAGCTGCAGGCGAGAACGGGGCGACGCCAGCATCCACCACCGCCGCCTCCTCCTCCAATGGAGACGCAGCAGCTTCTGCTAACAACAATAGTAAACTCTGCGTGTCGCTGGGCAACTCGATCCCGATCCGAGCCAAGTGCTGCTTCTTCCTGCGGACCACAGCGGACGGGAAGCCCGTGGACCTCCAGAAGGCCAGCGACAACGCCATTTGCTTTGGTGAGCTAGCCCCCAACATCCTTCGGGACCTCGAGACGACCATCAGCTCGCTCTTCTCGCCGCTGCTCAAGGCCAAGGACGAGTGGGGGAAGGCCGACGCTGACCTCAAGAACGAATTCATGACGGAATCCGAGAAGTTCGCCAACGACCTCAAGGAGGCGCTCAACAGTATGGACAGCGGACTGGAGCTCCGAAGACCCGACCGCAGCATTCTAGCCGAGACGGTCAACAACGCAGGGGGCCACGGCGGCGTCAATGGGGCGAGGGTGCTGCAGGTTTCCGACTCGCCCAAGCTCATCGCGCACTACGAGGAAGTGCTCAAGGAGTGGTGCGACGTCATCTCGACGTACCTCGAGACCAACACGACGAACGACGGCAAGGGAGGCAACAACGACCAGAGCATCGACGACGACGGGCCCATGGGCGAGCTCGAGTACTGGAGGCGACGCATGCAGCGCCTGACGAGCATCACGGAGCAGCTCAAGATGAACGAGTACAAGGACGTCTTCGCGGTGCTCAGCAGGACGACCAAGAGCGTGAGCGACGACACCAAGCAGCGCATCCAGACGCTGCTGCGACGCTGGAAGCAGATCGACATCGGCATCACGGAGGCCGCGAACGAGGCCAAGGACAACGTCAAGTACCTCTTCACGCTCGAGAAGTTCATCATCCCGCTCTACAACGGCACGCCCAGCTCCATCATCGACACGCTGCCGGCGCTCATGAACTCGATCAAGATGATCCACTCCATCGCGAGGTACTACAACACGACGGAGCGCATGGCGAACCTCTTCACCAAGATCACCAACCAGATGATCACCAACTGCAAGCACTGCGTCACTGGAGGCGAGACGTACGAGGTCATGTGGGACAAAGACCCCGAGGAGCTCGTGCGCCACCTGGACTCGTGTCTGAAGCTCAACGAGGCGTACCAGCAGCAGTATCGCGTCACCAAGGACAAGCTCTTCGCGACGCCCAAGGGGAAGCAGTTCGAGTTCAACGAGATGAAAATCTTTGGCAAGTTCGACCTCTTCTGTCGACGCGTCATGAAGCTCATCGACATGTTCACGACGATCCACCAGTTCTCGTCTCTGGGCCAGCACCGCCTCGAAGGCATGGAGGACCTGATCGCGAAATTCAACTCGATCATCCGCGAGTTCCAGTACCGAAACCACGACCTGCTGGACTACAAGAACAACCGCTTCGACCGCGACTACGTCGAGTTCAACGTCCGCATCTCCGACCTCGAAGGCTTGCTGCAGAAGTTCATCAACGACTCCTTCGAGAACATCACCTCCATCGAGCACTCGCTGAATCTGCTGCGCAAGTTCCAGACGATCCTGCAGCGTGAGAACCTCAAGTCGGATCTGGACTCCAAGTTTAACGTCATCTTCCAGAACTACGGACTGGAGCTGGAGCACGTTCTGCAGCAGTACGAGAAGTACAAGCAGAACCCTCCGTATCCACGTAACCTGCCGCCGGTAGCGGGTAACATCACGTGGTCGAGACACCTGCTGAAGCGCATTGAGGAGCCCATGAAGAAGTTCGAGTCCAACCAAAACGTATTGGCGAGCAAAGACGCCAAGCGCATTATCCGCATGTACAACAAAGTGGCAAGAACTCTGGTCGCGTTCGAGTACATCTGGTACCAGGCCTGGGTGCAGTACATCGACACGGCCAAGGCGGGACTGCAGGCCACGCTGATCATCCGCCACCCTGAAGACAACAAGCTCTACGTGAACTTTGACCCTGAAATCCTGCAGCTTTTGCGCGAAGCCAAGTGCTTGGACCGCATGGGCATCGAGATCCCAGAGGCGGCCAAGATTGTGCTGCTCCAAGAGGACAAATTCAAGAACTACTACAACGAGCTCCAGTACGCGCTGGCGGAGTACGACCGCATCGTGACAAAGGTGATCCCGGTGACGGCCATGCTCCTGCGGCCGCACTTCAACGACATGGAGTTCAAGCTGCGCCCTGGAATGATCACGTTAACCTGGACGAGCATGAACATCGAGGCGTATCGCAACCACATCCACTCGGGCTTGCAGCATCTCGAGGAGCTGGTGACGAACATCAACGACATCATCGAGAACCGCATCGAGAAGAACATGCGCATCGTCTCCAAGACCATGTTAGTGGATCTGCCGGTGGACCAGTCCTTCTCTCTCGACGAGTTCGTGACGATGCAAGGCTCGAACATCAAGCGAGCGGGCGCACTGCTGCAGGGCAAGAACGTCGAGATCGAGAACGCAGTGGAGGATTTACTCAAGATCATCATGCAGTACCCGTTGGACTCGCACATCGAGGGCGTCTCCAACGACGAGGCCATGAAGCTCAAGAAACACTACAACCACTTCATGTACCAGGCGCTGCTGCACTGCACCAAGAACTCGCTCAACACCATCAAGAAGCGCGTGGCCTCTCGCATGACGTCCTCCATCTTCACTATCGAGCGTCCGTTCTTCGAGGTCGACGTGCAGCTCAGCGTACCGAACGTTCAGCTGCACCCGTCCCTGGATGAGATCCAGCTTGCTATTAACAAGGCGGCGCAGACGATTCTCAGCTGCTCGAAAGAGTTGCTGGACTGGGGCCAGAGCGACTTGTCCTCCGCGGTGAACAGCTCCAGTTCCAATGGCACAGACAGCAACGGGAACAGTACGCACCCCAACGCAGGCAAGATCACCTTCTTCGATCGGATCACCAAGGACATTGAGATCGTCCGCGTCGTGCTCCTGCTCACGGGCAGCGTCCAGGGACTGCGCAACAATGTGACCGAGTACTTGTGCTCTTTCAAGAAGTACGAGTGGCTGTGGATGGAGCAGAAGGACGTCTCGTACGAGAACTTCCTCAAGAAGAACCCGGAGCTGCAGGACTTTGAGAAGAAACTCAAGTCATTCGTCGAGATCGACGAGGAGATCTCGAGCCTCACCCCCATCCACAACATCGGCGCGCTCTCGTTGAACACGCGCAACATCAAGCTGCAGCTCAAGCATGAAAACTCGCAGTGGAAGTTGAAATTCTCCGACAACCTGCACAACCAGGCGCGGAGAAAGATGGAGTCGCTGACGGAATATTTCCGGTCGACGATGGGCAAGCTCAACCGTAAAGTGGTGGACTTGGACTCCTTGCGCTTCGTGATGAATCTACTGAAAGAAGTTCGCGCTCGTGAGAGCGGCATCAACATGGAGATCAACCCCGTGCTCGATATGTACGAGATGCTGGAGTACTATCTGCCTGATGGGTTTATGGAGAAGGAGGAAATGGACCAGAAGTCCGTACTGCGCAGCAACTGGCGCAAGCTGATCCACCACACCGAGACTCGCACCGACGAGCTCAGCAAGACGCAGGCGGGTTTCAAACGCGGTCTCCTTCGTGACATCAAGGAGCTGATCGTCGATGTGAAGCACTTCCGCGAAGATTACCTCGCCAATGGACCCATGGTCATCGGAATCCCTCCTGTGGAAGCTGTGGAGAGGCTCAACCGCTACAAAGAGGAGTACAAGATCCGCGAGCGCAAGCACGAGCTGTACTTGTCTGGAGAAGAGCTCTTTGCGCTCCCTAAGACGACATACCCTGAGTTGGAGATGACGAAGAAGGAGCTGCAGCTCCAGGACAAACTGTTTGGGCTGTACACGGACGTGCTGAGTACGATCGAAGAGTGGAAGCAGATCCCGTGGCTCGCTGTGGCGGAGCGAGTGCAGTCGATGACTGAAAAGGTGGACGCCTTCTCCCTTCGCTGCAAGAAGATGCCCGGGAAACTCCGGGAGTGGGAGGCGTATACGGATCTCAAGAAGATGATCGACGACTTCACGGACGTCTTGCCTCTGCTGCAAGAACTGAGCAAGGAATCGATCAAGCCTCGACACTGGGAGGCGGTCATGGCAATCACCAAGACGCAGCTGGACGTCACGGCGCCGGACTTCAAGCTGCAGGCTCTGATGGACGCCAACATTGTGGAGTACAAGTCCGAGATCGAAGAGGTAACCGATGGGGCCGACAAGCAGCTCAAGATCGAGATCCAACTCGCAGAGATTTCGGCTCGGTGGGAGACCGAGGAGTTCCAGTTTCAGGACTGGAAGAGCCGCAACGTGCCCATCTTGAAGGCGGTTGTGCCGGTTGTGGAGGAGCTGGAGGAGACGCAGATGAACCTGCAGACGATGCTGTCGATGCGTCATGTGATCCCGTTCAAGGACGTGGCTCAAGGCAAACTAGAGCAGTTGTCTGATACTTCCGAGACGCTGGAGCGATGGATTAAGGTCCAAATGTTATGGTGCTCGCTGGAATCCGTGTTCACAGGCGGTGATATTGCCAAGCAAATGCCGGTGGAAGCCAAGAAATTCCAGAAAGTCGACAAGGATTGGGCCAAGATCATGGCGAAATCCGAAGAGATCAAGAACGTCGTGGCCTGTTGTTCCAGTGAACTGCTGAAGTCGTGTCTGCCGACTATGTACTCCGAGCTCGAGAAGTGCCAGAAGAGTCTGGAAGGTTACCTGGAGCAGAAGCGAAACAAATTCCCTCGGTTCTACTTCGTGTCGAACCCTGGTCTGCTCATGATCTTGTCGCAGGGCAGTGATCCTTTGAGTATGAACGAGCACTACGAGAAAGTGTTCGACTCCATTGAGAGGGTTTACCACGACAAGAAGGACAAGACGTTGATCCACACGATGGTCTCTGGAGTGGAGGAGGTGCGGTTCTCGCAGATCGTCAAGGCGCAGGGCAACATCGAGGACTGGCTGGCCACGTTGCTGCGTGGGATGCAGATCACCATGAAGGACATTTGTCGACAGAGCGCCATGGACATTGGCGTAGTGGGCAACGACTTGAAGCGACTGCGCGAGTTTGTGGATCGGTACGTGGCGCAGTTCGCCCTGCTAGGAATCCAGATGATGTGGACAACGGACATCCAGACGGCTCTTGAGCAGTGCCGAGCCAAGAAGAACATCATGAAGGACACGAGCACCAAGCAGGCGATGGTGCTTACAGAGCTGTCGAACTGGTGTCTGGGGGATCTCGGCTCCAAGGAGAACCGCATCAAGATCGAGACGCTCGTGACGATCCACGTGCACCAGCGCGACGTGATGACGGACCTCGCTACACTCTACAAGCAGAAGAAGATCTCGGACCCGAACGACTTCGAGTGGCTGAAGCAGGCGCGGTTCTACTGGAGACCTGGGAACTCGGACGAGTTCAACGCCGATGGAGCGTGCGTCATCTCGATCACAGACGTCGACTTCAACTACCAGTTCGAGTACCTTGGCTCGAAGGAGCGATTGGTGGTGACGCCGCTCACGGATCGATGCTACATCACGCTAGCTCAAGCTCTGGGAATGTACTTTGGAGGAGCCCCCGCTGGTCCCGCAGGAACGGGCAAGACGGAGACGGTGAAGGATTTGGGTCGTACTCTTGGCATCTACGTCGTGGTGACCAACTGTACGGACCAGCAGAAGTACACGGATTGCGCCAAGATCTTCAAGGGGCTGTGTCAGGGCGGACTATGGGGGTGTTTCGATGAGTTTAACCGCATTCAGCTGCCTGTGCTGTCTGTGGTGGCGCAGCAGGTGCTCGCTATCCAGAACGCCAAGAAGACTGGCACCAAGTACTTCCAGTTCCCTGGAGACCCTCAGAATATTTTACTTACGCAAGTTTGCGGGTATTTTATTACCATGAATCCCGGTTACGCTGGTCGACAGGAGCTGCCGGAGAACCTCAAGGCCTTGTTCCGAGGTGTGGCCATGATGGTGCCCGACTTCGAGATCATCATGAAGGTCAAGCTGTGTTCCGTCGGGTATTCCGAGTACCAAGACCTCGCCAAGAAGTTCTTCATCCTGTACAACACGTGCAAGGAGCAACTGTCGGCGCAGAAGCACTACGACTGGGGTCTGCGTAACATTCTGGCCGTGCTGCGAAGTGCTGGTAAGATCAAGCGCGACAACCGAAACGATTTGGAGTCCAAGCTGCTGTACCAGACACTGCGCGATATGAACCTGTCCAAGCTGGTGGCCCAAGACGTGCCGCTGTTCCTGTCATTGCTCGCCGATCTGTTCCCTACCGTGCAATTCCCTCCCAAGGGATCGTACCCCGAACTTACTGTGGCGTTGCAAGCTGAAATCGAGAAGCAGGGCATTGTGGACCACCCCGGATGGTTCAACAAGGTCATCCAACTGTACGAGACGCAGCTCGTACGCCACGGTATCATGCTCGTGGGTCCTACAGGCGGCGGCAAGACCAAGATCTTCGACGTGTTGATGCAGGCCCTTACACTGACTACCAACATCGTTCACAAGCAGTCCAAGTTGAACCCGAAAGCCATCCGAGCCGCTGAAATGTACGGTGAAGTGGACCCCATGTCTGGCGAATGGACCACCGGCGTGTTCGCAGCCATGTGGGCGAAGTACAACAACAAGGCCAACAAGTTCATCATGTGGATGACGTGTGACGGCCCTGTCGACGCTATTTGGATCGAGGATCTGAACACCGTGCTGGACGATAACAAGATTCTAACGCTCGCTAATGGTGATCGCATGCCCATGACGGACAACGTGAAGCTCATGTTCGAGGTCGAGACGCTGGTGAACGCTAGTCCCGCTACCGTGTCACGCGCTGGTATCGTCTTCATCAGCGACACAGATCTGGACTGGGCCCCCGTCGTGGAGGCGTGGATTCGGAAGCGTCCACCGACCCACCAGCAAGTTCTTCGGGATCTGTTCATGAAGTATATGGGTGAGAACAACCCGCTGAACCCCGGCCACTGCTTCGACTATTTGAACCGCAACACGGAAGGGGTCATGACGGTGTCTCGCGTTGGTCAGGCGTCTCGACTGTACAACTTGATGACGGGGTTGCTGCTTGGAGATCACGGCACAACGTTGTCCGAAGACCCCGCCAAGCTAGCCATCCAGCTCGAGAAGCTGTACCTGTACTGCCTCTGCTGGTCTCTCGGCTCGCTCTTGGAGCAGGAAGACCGCGTGAAGTTCGACGGGTGGATCCGACAGTATGACGACAACGCGCTGCTCCCCAAGTGTGAGCCTGGGCAAACCGTGTACGAGTACTTTGTTGATCCGCAGACCTGGGACTGGAAGCTGTGGCGACCGGCCAAGTGGGAATATCCCAAGGGCTCCAAGCAGCTCGATTTCTCCAACTTGCTGGTGCCTACCATGGACTCCGTGCGAACTCTGTACCTCATTGAGAACCTGCACAAGCAACGCAAGCCTGTGCTGATGGTGGGAGGACCTGGTACTGCCAAAACTTCGTCCGCGTTGATGTTTTTCAATGATTTGAGTCCAGATATTATGATGATCAAGCGCGTCAACTTCTCGAGTGCTACGACACCCTTCATGTTCCAGAACGCCGTCGAGAGTGAGCTGGATAAGCGCGGTGGAAAGAGTTTCGGTCCTCCAGGAGGGAAGAAGATGACGGTCTTCCTAGATGATCTCAGTATGCCGCTCGTGAACGCCTGGGGTGACCAACCGACGCTCGAAATCGTGCGAATGATCATCGAGCTGAGCGGATTCTGCTTCCTGTCGAAGGACCGACGTGGCGACTTTAAAGTGTGCGAGGATCTGCAGTACGTGGGCGCTATGGGCCACCCTGGAGGAGGTCGAAATGACATCCCGAACCGTCTGAAGCGCCAATTCTACCTGTTCAACTTGATTTTGCCCTCCTTGACGTCGATCGATGACATCTACGGCCAAATGCTGGCCGGACGATTCGACCCGGAGACGTACAGCAAAGACACGCTCTCCGTTGTGAACAAACTGACGCGAGCAACCATTGACTTGTGGAACTTCATGAAGGCCAAGCTGCTCCCCACGCCGGCGAAGTTCCACTACATCTTCAATATGCGTGAGCTGAGTCGTGTCTTCCAGGGGATTCTACTCACCCCGCCTGAAACATTCACGAGCGGCGGTGGCATTCGTGTGACACAGGGGAAACTCGCCAAGATGGACCCTGGCCAGGTCGTGCTCCTCACTTGGAAGCACGAGTGCGCGCGCGTGTTCTGCGATAAGCTCACGAACCACAAGGACAAGGACATCTTCAACGCCTACATGCGGGAGCTCATCAAGAGCCACTACGGAGACAGCCTGGAGGAGTTCTGTCGCCAGCAGTACAGTATGGTCAACTTCCTCCGCGACCCGGAGGAGGACGAGGAAGGCGGCATTGCCGATGCGGCGCTCAAGATCTACGAGCCTGGCGGCACCGTCGCAGACGTGCGCTCCCGCGTGCTCGAGTTCCTGGACAAGTACAACACCGACTTCCCTCAGCGCCAGATGCGGCTCGTGCTCTTCGACGACGCGCTGGACCATTTACTGCGCATTTCCCGTCTACTGGAGATGCCTCGAGGTTCGGCGTTGCTCGTGGGTGTCGGTGGGTCCGGAAAGCAGTCGCTGACGCGGTTGGCCGCGTACATGGCGGGCTCTACCATCTTCCAGATCGTCCTCACCAAGACGTACAACACCAACTCGTTCATGGAGGACATTCGTACTCTGTACAAGTCTGCGGGCCATCTCCGAAAGTCCACGACCTTCCTGTTCACGGACGCGGAGATCAAGAACGAGATTTTCCTGGAGCTCATCAACTCGATCCTCATGACGGGCGAAGTGGCCGGTCTGTTCGCCAAGGACGAGATGATGGCCATGACTGCGGATCTGCGCAACTCGTTCGTCAAGGAGCGCCCCGGACAGGCGGAAAGCCAGACGAACCTCAAGCAGTACTTCACGGATTGCGTGCGTGACAACCTCCACGTCGTGCTGTGTATGTCGCCGCTGAACGCCAAGTTTGCCGAGCGCGCGCGAAAGTTCCCGGGCTTGATCAGTGGCCCGACGATCGACTGGTTCCTGCCGTGGCCTGAAGACGCGCTGATCGCCGTGTCCAAGGGCTTCATCCAGGACTACCCGATGGAGTGTGACGCGACGACCAAGCAAGCGCTGATGACCCACATGGGTATGGTGCACCGCATCGTCACAGACCTGTGTGAAGAGTACTTCCAGAAGATGCGACGGCGCGTGTACCAGACGCCCAAGTCGTACTTGAGCTTCATCGAGTCGTACAAGAAGATGTACAATGTCAAGCTGGACGAGATCAAGGTCAAGGAGCAGCGCGTGAACCTCGGGCTGAAGAAGCTCATCCAGGGAGCGGAGGACGTGCGAGCCATGTCGATTGTGCTCGCAGATGAGCAGGTGAAGCTGGAGAAAGCCACGGAGGAGACCAACACGATGCTGCAGTCGCTCCAGGTTTCGTCCGCGGAGGCGCACAAGGAAGGCGACCAAGTGGCTCAGATCAAGGCGAAATGTGAGGAAGACGCGGCCCGAATCTCGGCCGAGAAGGAGCTGTGCGAGCACGATCTGGCCAAGGCCAAGCCGTTCGTCGAAGAGGCCGAGACGGCCATCGACTCGATCAAACCGGCGCACATTGGTGAGATCAAGAAGCTGGCCAAGCCCGCCGACATCATCCGTCTCGTGTTCGACGGCGTGCTGATCCTGTTCAAGCTGCCGCTGATCCCGGTCAAGCAGGTGAAGCTAAACGTGGCCAAGCAGGAGATCGACTTCTTCGAGACGTCCTTCTCGCCCTACGCCCAGTCAATGATGAGCGACTCCAACTTCCTCAAGAACGTGCAGAACTTCGGAGCAGTCGGTAAGGATATGATCAACGAGGAGACCATCGAGCTGCTGACGCCGTACATGGAGCTCGAGGGGTTCCAGCCGAGTGTGGCCAAGAACGCCTCGCTGGCAGCTGAAGGGCTGTGCACGTGGGTGCGCGCGATGAAGTTCTACCACGAGGCCTCAAAGGTGGTGAAGCCTAAGCTCGAGGCTCTTACGATTGCTGAAGGGCAAATGGAAGCGGCTAACAAGGCGCTGAACGCTGCTGAGCAGCGACTCTCCAAGTGTAAGGAGCGACTGAACGAGCTGCAGCAAATGTTCGAGGCTCAAATGGCGGAGAAGAAGCGCATTGAAGATGGCGCCAACGCGCTGGCTCGGAAGATGCAGCAGGCGTCTGATCTGATCAACGGTTTGGCTGGCGAACGCGTGCGTTGGACGGACGACTCTAACAACTTCGCAGACCTCAAGAGGAGGTTGGTGGGCGATTGTGCGGTGGCGTGCGCCTTCGTGTCGTATTGCGGCCCGTTCAACCAGGACTTCCGAACGTACATGGTGCAGAACAAGTTTGTCCCCGACTGCGAGTCGAGAAACGTCCCGGTGACTGTAGACATCGACGTGATCACGTTCCTCGTGGACATTGGTACTGTGGGCGACTGGAACATGCAGGGGCTGCCCACAGACTCGCTGTCGATTCAGAACGGTATCATGGTCACGCGCTCCTCGCGTTATCCGCTGCTCGTCGACCCGCAGGGCCAGGCGCTGTCTTGGATCAAGAACAAGGAGTCGGAGCGTGTTCCGAGCTACGGCACGACGTCATTGAACCACCCGAAGCTGAAGGATCAGCTCGAGTTCTGCATGGGCGAAGGGAAGGCTCTGATCGTGGCGGGCGTGGAAGAGGACATCGATCCGATGCTGGACCCGGTGCTGGAGAAGCAAATCATCGTCAAAGGCAAGAGCATGTCGATCAACGTGTCGGACAAGAACATGGAGTTCAACCCGGCCTTCTCCATGTACTTCATTACCCGTCTGCCCAACCCGCACTTCGGGCCGGAGCTGCAGGCCAAGACCACCGTGATCGACTTCACCGTCACCATCAAGGGTCTGGAGGAGCAGCTTCTTGGTCGTGTCATTGGCAAAGAGCAGAAGGCGTTGGAGGAGCAGCTCGCACAGGTGCTGGAAGACGTCAACATGAACACAAAGTCGCTGCTAGCGCTCGACGCATCGCTGCTGGAACGCTTAACGTCCAACACTGGTAACTTACTGGAAGATGAGGAGCTGATCGGGGTGCTGGCCAACACGAAGGAGAAGGCTGCAGAGGTGAAAGACAAGCTGATCGCTGCCGCCGACACGCGAAAGTCGATCAACGAGAAGCGCGAGCAGTTCCGCCCCGTGGCCACGCGCGGCTCCGTGCTCTACTTCTCCGTGGTGGAGACGTCGCTCATCAACTGCATGTATCAAACGTCCCTGAACCAGTTCCTCGCGCTCTTCATGAAGTCCATGGACGTCGCGGAGAAGGCTGCGCTGGCCTCCAAGCGCGTGGCGAACATCATTGAGACGATGACGTACATCTCGTACCGCTACATCAACCGCGGCCTCTATGAGCGCGACAAGCTCACGTTCGTGCTGCTGCTGACGCTGAAGATCCTCGTCACGGACAGCCTCTTGACCCGTGAAGAAGTCACTCTTCTCATCCGAGGTGGCGCCGCTCTGGACATCAACTCGGTGAGGCGCAAACCGTTCTCCTGGATCTCGAACGAGGCGTGGCTGAACGTAATCGAGCTCTCTCAAAGCTGCAAGTTCTTCACGAACCTGCCGCACGAGATGGCGTCGAACGAAGGCATGTGGCGGCGCTGGTACGAGGACAACGAGCCGGAGACTGTGGTGATCCCGGATTATGAGGCTCGACTCACTGAGAACGAGGTCATCGGACCGTACTACAAGCTGCTGCTGGTGCGCTCGCTGCGAATGGATCGTACGATCCTCACGACCAAGGAGTTCATCAGGAACACGCAGCAAATGGGACCGCGGTACGTGGAACCCGTGACGGACACGATCGAGAGCATCTTCGCCGAGATGAAGGCCGAGACGCCCGTGATCTTCCTCTTGTCCATCGGCGCCGACCCCACGGAGAGTATCGAGATGCTGGCACGCAAGCAGAAGAACCCCTCGCCGGCCGTCGTGTCCATGGGTGAAGGCCAGGAGCCTGTGGCTCTCAAGGCCATCAACGCTGCTGTGGTCAACGGCACGTGGGTGCTCTTGCAGAACTGCGAGCTTGGGCTGGAGCTGATGGAGCAGATGGAGGACATTATGCTCAAGCTCACCGAGACGATGGACCCGGGCTTCCGCCTCTTCCTCACGGCGCTGCCGAACGACCAGTTCCCTCTCGGTCTGCTGCAGATGTCCACGAAGGTGACGAACGAGCCGCCTCAAGGTCTGCGCGCCGGTTTGTTGCGGTCGTACACGGTGATGGTGGATCAGGAGAAGCTGGAGCGCGTGGAGACGTCGCAATGGCGACAGCTGCTGTTCAACTTGTGCTTCCTGCACTCGGTCGTCATCGAGCGCAAGAAGTTCGGGCCGCTTGGCTGGGGGATCCCCTACGAGTACAACAATGGCGACCTGTCCGCGTGCACCATTTTCCTCGAGAAGCACCTGTACAACGGACCGATCTCGTGGCCGACGCTGCAGTACATGGTCGCAGAGGTGCAGTACGGCGGCAAGATCACGGACAACATGGACCGCAGGCTCTTCAACTTCTACGCCGAGTGGTGCCTCACGCCCGACGTGTGCTCGCCGACGTTCAGCTACAACCCGGCCGAGCCCATTTTCCGCCTGCCGAACGACTTCAACTATCGCATCCCCGTGGCCGACAACATCGACGACTACCGGCACTTCTGCCACACGCTCCCGGAGATCGACTCGCCCGAAATCTTCGGCCTGCACCCGAACGCCGACCTCACGTACCGAGTGAAGGAGGTCAACATGCTGCTCACGACTCTCGGCGATACCCAGCCCAAGGGCGGAGGTGGCTCCTCGGGTGTGTCCCGCGAAGACGTCGTGTGCGAGAAGGCCAAGGAGCTGCTGGACCGACTGCCTGAGGACTACAACGAGGACGACTACAAGGCCAAGATCAACAAGCTGGGCGGACTCACCATCCCGCTCAACATTTTCCTCTTCCAGGAGATCCAGCGGCTGCAGCGCGTGATCGCCAAGGTGCGGTCCATGCTGCAGTCGCTGCAGATGGCTATCCGCGGCGAGGTGGTCATGACCGAGGAGCTGAGCTGGACGCTGGACGCCATCTTCGACGCCAAGGTGCCTCCGTCCTGGCTGCGGACATCCGTCGGCGACGAGTTCTCGTGGATCCTGCCGACGCTCGGGCTCTGGTTCTCGTCGCTCATCTCGCGAGACGAGCAGAACCGCACGTGGCTCAACACGCGCCGCCCCAACTCGTTCTGGCTCACGGGCTTCTTCAACCCGCAGGGAATGCTCACGGCCATGAAGCAGGAGGTCACGCGCAAGCACTCCAAGACGGACAAGTGGGCGCTGGATGACGTGGTCTACCACACCGAAGTCACGTCCTTCGAGCGCGCGGAGCAGGTACGCGCGCCTCCCAGTGAGGGCGTCTACATCTACGGACTCTTCATGGACGGCGCCACGTGGAGCAAGGCCGACGGCACCATCGTCGAGTCGGAGCCCAAGAAGCTTTTCACGTCGCTGCCGGTGCTGCACGTCAACAGTATGTCCAAGGACCTGGAGGCCAAGTCTCGCAAGGAGCTCTACGGCGCTGTGGGGCCCTTCGAGTGTCCGTGCTACAAGTACGCTACACGTACCGACCGCTACTTCGTCTTCATGGTGACCATGAAATGTCCTCCGGGCCGTCCGCCTCGCCACTGGGGACTGCGAGGTGTCTGTCTGCTCTGCAACACGGAGTAAATGAACCCCCTGGAGATCCTAGCATTTTACTGTATTACTATCTGTTCAACACGTATCCTTGAAAACAAAGGTCTCCTCTGTCTATCGACAGCCGTGCCTTAGGCTTGACGTCCACCTTGCTATCTCTTGTTATCTGAGCACGATGAAAAATGCTCTCAATGCTGCTTCTAGGATACTCGTCCGTTGCTATGTTGGATCTAGCTCTCGTGGAATGGGCAACTGAGACTCTCAGTTGCTTCGACTCTCAGTCTGAGAGTCGAAGTCCAAATATCCCCAACAACTATCAAATACTAATCGAAAAATAAGTTTGCATGCTGCTAGTGCTAGTTGACTACTGCGTCTCATTTCCCTCTACTGATCAACTAGTAAATCCCAACGTGGGCACTGCTCTTCCCTTCACTCTCACGGCTTCAACTGCGGGAAGGCTCGCACCGTAGATCCGGACCGGATTCCGGTCGCCGCGACAAGTCTAATGAGTTCTAGGGTCAACTCGAAAAAGGGACATGCATGTACAGGTAATACATATACACCTGCATGGGGCCGACTAAAGTGGTGCTTGGACAGCCCCCACCCCACATGGCTGAGAAAGACCGCCGCCTTTGGTCGGCTGATGGATGTCGGAGCTGCACAAAGCGCGTCACTTTGCTGCGATCTCGGACAAGTTTTCCACTCGACCACACAAGAAGCGCTTGGCCGGCCTAGAAAAAAAAAATCGATGAAGGTCTCGACAATTTACCGTTGGTGTCATTCCAATTTGCCTGCAACTCCATACACCCTTGTCATTCAGTACACGTAGGACCGCTGCAGGTGTTGCCATGTGATGCGGGCTCTACCGTTTCTGTTCGTGAGCTTTTGTGGCTCCGACTGAGTGAATCACCACTCGAGTACCAGGCTGGTCCTCCAGCAGCTGAGGGTGTCAACATGTGGATGTATCTCGCCTCTGCTCGAGTTGTGTCGCTGGTGTTGACCCTTTTCGCCGCCGTCAACCAGCAGGCCGAAGTCTCTCTCACCGAGCCAACTTGCTCGGGTCGTGCAAGCTCTCAACAACAGCTCATTCTCCAATTCCCCTTCTACCGGGCACAGCTCCTCAGCCTCCCAACAGACCACCTCACCACTCCAACGACAATGTCTGAGTACGGATCGCTCAAGCCTGGATACACCGACCTCGAGGGCAACCGACGACTGCCGTTCTACGCCATTGCCAACCCCGATGTCCGCGCCTACCTCGCTGAGTTCGTCGGCACCTTCATCCTGGTGCTCATCGGTGACGGCTCTGTGGCGCAGTACGTGCTTGGAGGCGGTGACGCTGGCCACTACCTGTCCGTGAACTTGGCCTGGGGCATCGCTCTGCTGTTCGGCATCCACTTCTCCGGCGGCGTGAGCGGCGGCCACCTCAACCCCGCGGTCACGCTGACCCTCGCTACTTTCGGCCGCTTCGAATGGTACAAGCTGCCCGGCTACTTCGTCGCCCAGACTCTCGGTGCCTTTGCCGCCGCCTGGGTGGTCTTCGTCGTGTACTACCCGTGGTTCGACCTCCAGGACCCTGAGCGTGCCACCACCCAGGGCATCTTCGCCACGTACCCGAACGAGCAGATCCCCAACTGGTCCGGCCTGGTCAACGAAATCGTCGGCACGGCGCTTCTTCTCAGCGGCATCTTCGCTGTCGGCGACCAGCTCAACAAGCCCGCCAGCCCCTACACGTTCCCGGCCGCCGTCGCCCTCATGCTGACCTGTGTGGGCATGGCGTTTGGCCTTGACACTGGCTACGCGCTCAACCCGGCCCGCGACTTTGGCCCTCGCCTCTTCACCTTCTTCGCTGGCTGGGGCTGGAAGGTGTTCACGGCGCGCAGCTTCTACTTCTGGATTCCGATTGTCGGCCCGTTCATCGGTGGGCTGCTTGGAGCTGGCCTGTACGTCGGTCTCATTGAGAACTTCCACCCGCGTGAGTAAGTCGCGTGGTTTAGGCACCTAGCAACCATGACTTCAGTCGATTCGTAGCTAGTTGTCTCTTGTACAAATGCAACGTTTTCATTTTATTAAAACCTTCAGCTTCACCATTGCCTTTTGCTAAGAAGTTTTCTGAAATACCGTGCTTCTTGGGCACGTTGGTCTCGTTGAGGCCGCTTGTAGCTTCAGTAAGCTCTACTTGTTCTGCAACTCATTTGAGCTTGGTGGCAAAGTGCTCAACCTGAGCTCGAATTGAAGTTATGCATTATGGTATTATTGTGCTTTGCAGATAAAATGTCGCCCCGTTTTATGGCCTAGATCGAGGAAGGCCGGTCCACAAATCAGGGCACAAAACAGAGGCAGTAGCATGGACAACCTCGATTTACTTAGATCGACCTCGAATTGCGCTTTTGAAAACGCAAAAGGGATCGATTTACCGTAGATCGACCTCGTTATGCTCAAATCCACCAGGAGATCGACCTCGAGCCCTGATTTGGATTGTCGTAGGTCGAGTTATTAGCCGGCCTAAGTAGATCGATCTGTCCCTTTCTTTGACCTCGTTTTATTAAATCGACCGCGACTTATTATAAATCGAGGAGAGCTCCAAGTCAAAACGACAAAACGTTTGCAAGGCACAATACCTGTTTTGTGTATTTTCAACACTGTAAAATATTTCGTAATTTACATAATAAAAGCCCAAGTAACACGCTCTGGCAAATGTTCGTCACCCCTTGAGTGGTAAGTAGCCTTTTCTTTGAGCTTAATTCACTGACCTATAGCAGCCTTGTACGTAGTGAGACGCGCCTGTATGTTGACCGCCTTTGAGTGTTGTTGCTGCTTTTTCAGCTGGGGTGTGGACGATCGTTTTCCTTGTCATTGAGTTGGGGATCAAAGCTCCTCCGGTGCTGTGGGCATCGTAGATGATTGTAGTGCTTGTTTTTGCCATCAACTTAGACGCTCGAAGCGCAGTTCCAGCAGGTATGCCCCACTGCAATGAGAAAAATGCGTCCAAGGTATTGGCGGGCGCGGTTGCTGGGCCCGTTGCTTGATTGTTGGTCTTGAGTTGTTGAAGCTGCACTTGTATGTAGTTTCTTGTCGATACTATCAAAACGGAGATACGTCGAGCCAGGGGTGGCCATCGCACTGAGCAAAGTTCGTCATCCCTTCGGCAACAAACCAAAACAAGAAAATAGATGTCGTGTAATCACTCCCAGCCAAGTTGAGGCTCAATCAAGTACACTCCGCTGATTTCGCACTTCAACTTTGTTTGAGGCGCGCGCTGATCTGAAAGAAGCTCTAAATGACATGTAATTGTTCTTTTATTTGTCCATTGTCCTATAATTCATGTAGTTGCCCCTATTTGTGTCATGCACCTGTGGACACAACGAAGCCGAGAAGTCTACAAGCATAAAGAGGTGACCATAGCTGGCGACGTGCACGAGTTCTGGACACCAGGGCTACGGCAGCTACGGGCACTCGCAAAGTGGGAATGCAGGCGAGCTGGCTCCAAAATTCAAGGCACCCGTCTTATGCTTTGCCTAAGCAAATTACCAAGACAATCCCAAGAGCCGTCTCCACTGGTGACAACCACGTCTGCTTCTCTCCCATGTAGTTGTCTGTAAAATACAGCTGCAAAAATAAATTACCGAATAAAACGTCCCAAATGAACGCCTGTAATTTATGGCTTAAATTACCGTGGCTGAAAAATATCAGCGCCCAAATATTCTTTTCGGCGGGGAGTTGGCGCCATTCTCAGCAGCGGCATCGGGGAGGGATGAGCTGGCTGCGCTCCAAGCTGCGGCAGGTGGCGGCGCGCGCGTCGGACGCG
>JAIKVE010000466.1:0-19842 GCA_024679115.1 Phytophthora pistaciae | reverse complement strand
TGCTCAGCAGCGTGCTCTTGCCGGCTCCGTTGCCGCCCACGACCAGCACCCGCTGCCCGGGCTGCAGCGTCACGTTCACGTCACGCAGCACGCGGTCGTCGTCTCCGATGGGGGCGCCCGTAACAGGGTCATACTGCAGGCGGTTGACGAGATGGCCGCCGATCGTCACCTTGGCGAACGCGAAGTTGAGGCCGCGCAGCTCCACGGGCGGCGGAGGAGGATTGGTAGCCATACTGTGCTAGATGCTGATGGGATTTGTGACAAAATGGTTTATGCGACCAATCAGAGCTCGTGCATGAAATTTCCTTAAAAGTTTTTGACTTTTTCCCAATCGCTATAAAACGTGAAAAGGATTTTTAAAGCTTATCAAAAACTCGTATTTTATTCAATCCGAAGTCAAGTTCTTTCACTCACCAACGTCCCATTCTCCATTCTGGCTTTAACAAAAGTCAACAAGCAACGGTGCAATGATGAACGCAGACGCCCAGCTCGAAGAAATCCTCCAGGCAAATGGAGAAGGTCATCTGTACGAACAGACCCTGCAACTTGGTCACCCGCCCGTGGTGTTCGGCTGGCAGCAAGTGGACAAGTTCGTGCTGGCTGTCGAAACCGCTCGAGCCCAGGCTGAGAGTGGAAATCCACTGCCGCCCGACCCGCTTCGGCTGCCCAATGTAGTGACAGTGCAGAAATTTAAGGAAGCCGTGCTCAACTATCTCAAGCCCCAACAAGCTAGCGGTCTCCTCGGCACCTCGTGTATCCTGTGTTCGTTGCCCGAGTCGGTAACGGTGGGCTACAAACTCTCGATGAAGACCCGTGGATCCAGAGAGTTATTGCTGTTGAGGAGCCGAAAATGCTTCCGATCGCGCGTGTGTATATGCCACGAGGTCTTCGCTCAAGCGCTCTCGATCAAGTAACGCCGCACCAGCTGAGTAGCTTGTGGGGCTAATTAAGGGATGCAGTGAAAGCGCAGCTCACATTTGGGGAATAAAATAAGAAAAGCCTGACAAGATACACGACGAGCTTGTATCCGCGAGTGGGGGTATGCTTTCTTCTTCTTCTTCTTTTCACGTAGTATCTCTAGTGGTACCGCAGAGCAGTCTATTATAGATTAAAAGCCCCTTCAATTCATCAGATTTGGAATGATCATGTGTGCTGCAACCAGTCTTCTTTGCAGGCTCACACCCTTAGCGCTGACAGATATCCAAGACCCTGCTCTTCCGGGGAGCGATGACTTTGCGACAGTTCTAGAACTCCTAAAAACTCTAGAACTTCTATTTTAAAAATTGTATAATGTTTCGGATATATTCCATTTTCAAGGGATTTTTCACTAAATACAGTCTGTACGCGCTCCAAACACCAAATCTGTCCGATTATTACGCGCAATGCTGCAGCATGCAGCTCGCCGAGCGTTGCGTCTCGCGCGCCAGGGGGCGCCCCGCAGCGCTGTCTGCTTGGGCACAAGAGGGCGTCCTAGTCTAGCTCTTCGGAGCTTCAGCGATTCGTGGGCGGAAGGAAGGGCTGGTAGTGTCAAAATCGCGCCACAGGAGGCTGCTATTCACCATAGGACGGCCGCATGGGAGCAGAAGATTCTGGCAGCGCTGCGGACGTACAAGGACATGAAAGGCGATATCTTAGTGCCTACAGCGTTTGGGGTTCCCACAGGGGATGAGCGCTGGCCGTCGGTGACGTGGGGATACAAACTAGGGTATGCAGTGAGCCAACTTCGCAACAGGCTCGAGAGCAAGTCGCCTCTTCCCACTGGGATGAAGGAGGAGCTGGAGCGAATGGGCTTCGTGAGGAACGTGGCCCAATACAAGTGGGATAACATTGTCCTGCCGGCGCTGCAGAGGTTTCACATGGAGTACGAGCACGCAGATGTCCCGCAAGAATTTGTCGTCCCCAGCGATGACGAAACGTGGCCAAGACTGGCGTGGGGTTATCGACTCGGAAATATGGTCGAAGTCATTCGACGGAAGGGAGCCTATAGCGTTCAGGTGACCATGTCCAAGGAAGAGCTGGACAGAATCGAGTTTTGCTACGACATGTCGATCGCTGAACGTGACTGGACCAAGAAGATTCTGCCGTCGTTGCGAGTGTATCGACAAGAGTTCGGAGACTGTATTATCGCTCAGTCGTTCATCGTACCGTCATGCCCCCCATGGCCAGAGAAGGCGTGGGGGATGCCTCTCGGAATCGTTGTCAGCAGATGTCGCATTCGTGACTGGTACGCGGAGAAGACAACTCGAGACAGACCCTTGCTTGATGCTCTCGGTTTTGCGTGGAGCCGTAGTGACGCGGTGTGGAACGAGATCATGCTTCCAGCGCTTGAGGCGTATGTGGACGTGTACAAGAATGGCCGAGTCCCATTTCAATTTGCTGTTCCGTCTGAAGCCCCTTGGTCCGAGAGAGCGTGGGGGAAAAGACTGGGTAAGGTACTCTCCGATATACGATTGAGGGGGGCATACTTCCCCCATTATGGGCGCGACTTTGAGAAATTAGACGAGCTCGGAGTGAACCTCAAGTTGTCATCTCGAGCGTGGCAGAAGCGCGTGGAGCCGTTACTGGACGTGTACGCTGAGCTGCATGGAGATGAGGAAATCCCACGCGAGTTCGTGATTCCGTCGGAAGCTCCGTGGGAGGAAAAAGTATGGGGTGTTCGACTGGGGCTCATCGTAGCTCGCAACCTTCAGTTTGCACCTCGGAAGTGATGACCGACACTGGAGTGAGGGAGTACGTGTATTTCAAACAAATAGACTCTAGCTCGCCTCGGGTCGCGTTGTTGCCTTACTTGTTAGTTCCCCGCGCATGCTTTCACCAAGATGGCTTAGCACTATGCTAATCCTATCCTATAGCAAAGACTGAGATGGCTGGCGACAAAGTCCATCTCAGGAAGCCTTACCACAGGCGAAGTAGGTTTTTTTTTTTTTTTGCCCACCTTTCCATTCATTTATGCATTCCATGAGGACTGCGTAGAGTGTAAGCTTCGACCTGCGATAGCAGTGAGCAGATGTGTTGAGAATAAATGTGGTTCCTCGCAGGATATTCAAAGTTACAGCTCGTGGCCCGACAAATGCCTTCTGATCTTTGGGCTCTTGGCAAAAGCTGAAAGGTGTGCTCAACACCATTCGGTACTGTTGAATCCTTCCAGAGAGGGGTCGGACGCCGACAATAGTGATCTGCACCGGGTTGACGTTCGAGAATGCTATCGACGCGGTGTACTTTCGGCTCACGGCCTATACTTTCCGTCCACTTCGCTGCAGAAGGAAGCTTGGAGCTTGCTGTATATTCGGAATTCGCAGTTATTAATACAGTTCTGCAAAAAAGACAACATTCTGTTTTAGATCCAAAAATACTCCGTTTTGGTCCACTTTATTTCCGTATCAAAAAAGGTCCGGATCAAATTCAAAATCCACCATATTTCAATTTTCATTTTTGATGCGCAGTGGCCAAGGCGCGTCGGATGGCGCCGCAATGGACGACGACGACGTCGAGATGGAGTTCGTGTCGGTGATGGGGGTGCTCGTGCCGATAGAAGTGACCAAAGGCGTGTCCAACGAGGCCAAAAGGTTCGCCGCCGGGTGTGCCACAAGCGACGACGAAGGCCACGAAGAAGTCGACGACCCAATTCCAGATACAAATCTGAACCAAGCCCATTCGGAGCGTACAGAGAGTAAATGTGACCATAACAATTCGGTCAACAAGCGTTCGGAGCACACGCACCTCACGACTGCTGAGGCTGAGAGCGAGAGTCTAAAGTTTGCTGGAAGTTCCACAGCTGAGGAGAAATGTGTCGACCATGATGAACCTGTCGCTGCTGTTAATGCTCCCGTGACGAGCGTGGCTGGCGAAGTGGAAGCAGAGACCGAGACACTGGAAGAGAAGGCTGCGAGCTCCCAGGCGACCAAGCAAACACAAGTGAAGAACGTTAAGGGGCTTCAGACAGCGGAGCAGACACAGAAGACTCAGGCGAAGAAGCGACGTCGGAAAGAGGGACAGGAGCAAGAGAGTAAAAAGCGGCGGGGGAAGGTGCAACAAGAGGAGGCGAAGGAACGCAGCCTGAGTGGTGAGTGTAAGGTTGCCAACGTCAAGAAGCCCAAGAAAAAGTTGACGAAGGTTGAGGCGAAGGGCAATCCCAGCTCTCCTTTTGACGGAACGAAGCGGAGCACCACATCTCACAAGAGCGAGACCCAGAGTGTCAAGAAAAAAGAAGCTGGAGCACAGCCGCGAAAAATTATCAAATCGACGTCCGAATCGAAGAAAAAGACAACAGCAGCAAACTCCAGTACATCTGCTGCTCTCAGCCCGAGTGCTCCCGTCGTAATCTCAAAAGCTAAACGGCGAGTCAAGCGACCCAGGATCGCTGAGAACCAGGCAAGTACGAATTCGGAGCAGCGCAAATCAGTTTCGGCAACTAGTGAAGTCCGTGGCGCGTGGGACTTGAAGAGTGCTGATGGAGCTCAAGGAAAGAAATCCAAGACCTCGAAGCCGACGAAGCTAGTGCCTGACCCCGACAACCCATCCGACATGACCAAAGCCTCTGCAAAGGCGACCACGTCAAGTGAGCGAGGCCGTTGCGCGTACCCTGGGTGTGCAGAGTCTGCGCGCTATAAATCCAGATGCGAAGCGCACTACATACGCGCGCGCTGCTCAGTTCCAGACTGTTTCAAGTTTGCTCACTCCGGAGGAAAGTGCATTGCGCACGGTGGAGGAGCTCGATGCACAGAAGATGGCTGCAAAAGTCGTGCTCGGTCGAAGGGTAAGTGCTACACTCATGGCGGCGGCCTGGTGTGCTCCCACCCAGAGTGCACGACGCGGGCTAAGACCAAGGGCAAATGTGTTGCTCACGGAGGAGGCACTCTTTGCTCTGAAGTCGGGTGTGACAAGCTGGTGATTTCGGACGGAAGATGCATCGCGCATGGTGGATGGATCAAGTGTTCGCATCCAGGATGTACCAGCAGGGTGCACCTACGACGCAAATGTATTGATCATGGCAAGTTCGACACCCCGGCAGAAGGCACGGGCACGGATAAGAGGCCTGAAAAGACCGCCATAGAATCCGCTGAAGTGACGATTAAGCAGCCAGGATGCAGTCTGCAGAATTCTACGGCAAAGCCCTTGCATTTCACAAAGTGTACTGCCAAGTCTAACGGAACGAAAAAGAGTCAAGGCGCAACATCCAAGCGTCTCAAGAACTGCACCACAGATGCGACGGAAGCGAAAAGTGTGAAGGTTAAGCGTCGACGAAAGTTTCCGGTGGTAGCTCGAGCTGCTGTCGACCAAGAGGCGATGAGCCTGCGCAGTGGACAGCAAATTGCTCGAATCACGGACAACCGATACGATTTTCAGTCGGAAGAGGAAGCTCTCCAGATGGCCTTGAAGTTGTCTGAAATCGAGTATTAGGGCCAATATTAAGCCATGTCTGCCTACAAATAGCGGATAGTTTTGTTTTATCGCATCATCCACACTATACTACAGTAGAACTTAAGTTTCGGCCACAGGAGTTCAAGGTCTTGTCCATGCTGGTTAAGCAATGGCAAAGTGTTCTCTGCGTATCGACAGCAAGGAGCGATGAGATTACAACGACACAGATCTGAAGCTGACAAGGCAAACAATTCGTGCTGATTGCAGATAGCAACCGCATGGAAGCGCTCAAAACTCGACACATTTCACCCTCTGTTAAAACCTATTATATCAGACACCCGGTGCCATTACTGGGGTGGTGGTGGTTCGTCTGCAGTGACAAGGCGTGATGCCAGAAATAATTGGCATGCTGATGTACGTTTCTGTGTCAGAATAAGAAAAAATACTACACCTTTGCCCGGTCTAGCTAGGAATAATTTCAAGCAAAGTGAACATTAAAATTTTGAAAACCCAAAAATCAAATTTGAGTCAAGCGAACCCAGGTGCAAAGCGAGATTGATTTTATCCAAAGTGGACAGACGCGAGAGGCAAGCCTCCATCTTACTGTCCGTAGACCATTTCTTGCAGCAACTCCGCAGCGTTAACAGCGTCGCGCGCGTGAAGCTCCATCTTCGTGACGATCGTGGGCGTGATGTGCTTGATGCTGGCGTGGGCAGCGCGCTCTAGGAAGCGCATGGTGCGCTCCTTGATAGTCAGGAGGTTCCCGTCGGCATCGGTCATGTTACTGCGATCGCAGATTGCTTCGCGATCCAACGCAAGGTGCTCTTTGATGCGTGCCTTAAGCACAGAGAAGCAACCCGCGGTGGGGCTGCACATCGGCGAATAGGGAGCAAGACGGAGTAGCACCAAGTCGTCGGGCGGGGCCACACGTTCCTCAGTCTGCCGGTGCGCCGGCGCATTGTCCAGGACCACCACGATCTTCTTGCCGTCGTAGTTTTCACGGAAGAACGCTGACGCCTTGACTGTGCGGTAGATGTCGTCGATGAAAGCCGCATTCTGTTCCATCCGGATGCTGCCTCTTTCCAGGCGGTACAGGACGACGCCCATCGCCGAGTTGACGGCGCACTGGACCTGCAGGTTCGCACCTTTCGACGGCGGGAGGACGACGGTAGCCCTCTTGCCCTTCTTGGCGCGGCCACGTCCACGCTTGCAATAGACGTTAAGTTCGTCTCGTCAAAGTAGACGATACAGTCGCCATCGAGCTGGTGCTTCTTCAGGCTGCAGGCAAAGGTCTGGCGCTTGATCTTGTTCGTGGTGGAGTTGCAGGTCATGGGCTCGACTCGTGTCTGCTTCACCGTGTACAGCATGCCCAGCAGATGACGGCTGATGGTCGATGTCGAGACCTGCACGCCCTCGTCAAAGATGAGCATGCTGCGCAATGTCTCCAAGGTGTAGGTGGAGTTGTCGTTCAGGTACGACTCCAGCCGCTCCTTCACCTCCTGCGTTACCTTCACACTGTCGGCGCGGGCTCCGCCTCGAGGTAGGTCGTCGACTCGGCCGGTATCCACGATGCGGTAGGCCATCGACCGGGTGATCCCGTTGTTAGCGGCGACGCCGAGCCAGTCAGCACGCCCAGCGCGCTGGGCGTCAAGAACACGGCGCTTTTCGGCGGACGAGTGCTTGAGGAAGGAGGCTTGGGCGGACATCTGCTGCGTTGGCGGTGGAATTGGAAGTGAGCTTCTTGCTCTCGCTGGTGGCGGGCCGAGGCGCTCCTGTTTCACTCCGTTTTGGCGCCGGAGCTCCAGGACCAACCGATTCTCGCGGCACCGGCAACGTTTGGCTGGAGCCCACCGAGCTGTTGGTGCTGGCTTCGCACTACCCTCACCCTCACACGTCTGTCCACTTTGGATAAAATCAATCTCACTTTGCACCTGGGTTCGCTTGACTCAAATTTGATTTTTGGGTTTTCAAAATTTTAATGTTCACTTTGCTTGAAATTATTCCTAGCTAGACCGGGCAAAGGTGTAAAAACATCCAAAACGATTTCCTGTTATTCCAAAGCATGCACCTGCACTCCCGGACAAGACTGTATTAGGCTGGTTTTGGATTCGAAGTCGGCATTTGCTTGTGAATATCGATGGTCGTTAACAACGCAAGGCACCGGTGTCCCGTTTTACTTGTCGATGCGGAAAACGCGCTTAAGCCACCACGCGAAATCCACGAATTTCTTCGCCAAATAGTCCGATCCTCCTTGGCCTCGTGCAACTCCGCTTACTCTCGCTCGACCGCCTCCTCCTCCTCCTTTTCCCCTCTCCTCTAAGCTCGGGTCAAACCCTACCAGGTTGCGCGCTAGTGGTGTATCCACAGAATCGGACGTCTTCCCCTGCAGTACGTTGGATTCAACCGCTGAGATCTCCTTGGTCGCAGTAGCCATTCGGTCGCTGAGAGCTACTACATGTAGTGCAACCACAATGGTGCACACACATCGTCGCAGGTCCATGTTTCTTCTGACAGGGCCTCTGGGACTTGAGCTCTCCGAAGTAAATCGTGGAATGTCGTCTGCTGTCGGCCAACGAGCTGCTACAGTTCGCAGTGCAGTGTGCGCATATGATACGGGCAGCCGGTATCTTCCGCTTTGCTCGGAGATGCTTGCCGCGCTTTAATAATAGCGTAAGCTGCAACCTGTGTACTTTTTTATAAGGCACAGGTTGCAGCCGATGACTGTACTGTGTGGCTACCGGTAATAACCAATGCGCGTCTCATCACTTACGTACCGTGTAGAGTACGATATATGTGGACCAGAGGTGATACTAGTACTTTTAAGATGATTACAATTATTTACTGTACTGTACATACTTCAAGTACAACCTTACCACATCACCAACTCGACAAGTAGGGTAACTAACGTAATCGACGCACCCAAGGTCTGATCGGTGTTGCTACATGCACAAACAAGCCCAAGAGGAATTTCCGTATATCAGTTATTCTCGCTTGGCCTCGTTAATAAACGTTACGTTTAAAAATATACCGACGACAACGCATGAATTTGCATATCGCGACGTAAATAAAGGCATTAGGGGGAGTCGAACCTAAAAAATGGCGACAAAAATATCAACAGAGAAGGGACCGAATAATCACCAACTCTCTGCACCAAAAATCAACAGAGCAAAGTGGGGTACTCGCACAAAGCTTTTGCATTTAGCTGCGAAATATCACTAGTTGCCACTTTTGGTCTCGCAAACACGCGTAGGCTCGAGTTAAGTGCACACATCTCTTCCTACAGTCCGCATCTATCTTAGTGGCGACCGTCGTCAACGAAGCGCTGTCTAGAAACTCACAACGGCTCCACCAACGCGAGTTGAAATCTAAAACTTGCTTATAGTGATAGTGAACATGTTTATTTTGAAAGGATCTGCGTGAAAACTTGGCTAAACGAATACACAACATTTTCTAGTTCAAGAAGGACTCCAAAACAGCTGATGTTTGTATGAGATCTGGAGGAGGGAACAGGAGGGAAATTCGGGGTACCACTTGAACTTTGAAATCATCATGATGATTTCTCAAATCAACCACCTCCGGAGGTGGTTGATTTTGAAAATCAACAGGATTTGGGCGAAATAATCAACAAGAAACCGCATCACAAATCATCACGTTTTTTGCTAGGTTCGACTCCCCCTATTGCCTCACAACAATGATGCATTGCAGAACGTCGCATCAGTTCCGAGGCGTATCATAGACGCGGAGTAAGTACTGCTGATCTTAACGTACTCGCCCGAATATAAGCCCCCTCCCGAATAGAAGACCTTACCGAGAAATACCGGTACTTAACGGTTAGCTCATACAAACTCCAAGATTAAAGTTTTGGAACTGATACCATATCTGAGAATTTCGAGCTTCTAGCCCTGCACTATAAAATAAAGTCCGGACTCTAATAGGGCGAGTACGTTAGTAACAAGGCAACATACTTTGTCCGCGGACATACCATTTGAGAGCTTTGGGTACATGTAGTATTCACTACAGCAAACTTACATGCCGGGGGCGCGTTGAGTCAGGCCGCAGATAGCTCGCACTCCGGGTAATCCTCGCCCTAACCGCTTGACTGTGTGCTGCCTGGCACTGTGTGAGAGCCCACGAGCACAGGCACGCAGGATAAGCGGCGTTCTGCCATCACTCGTGACGCAACAAGTGGGAATTGCGAGCCACAATGAGACCCAGTTGGATGCCCCACATCTCTTCATCCCACGGGGCTTCCGGCGGGATGACAAAGTCGGCCGGCACCTCATCGTCTCCATACAGCTCCGCAAACATCTTCAGCAATGGGACAACCCGCTCGTTCCACACTCGAGGCATCAGCTTGACATTAACACCGAGCTCGATCAATTTCTCCATGTTGCGCCCGTAATGTGTAAAGTGGTAACCCTTGCATCGCACTTGAGAAAGTGTCATACCTGGTCTCCTCCCCCACGCTCTCTGTGGCCACGGATCTTCGGAAGGAATGACGAATTTTTGGCACATTCTGCCATTCTTGTAAATCTCGGCATACACCTCCAGCGCTGGGATAATGATTTCATTCCACACTTCCCGCTTGCGGTCCCACTCAAAACCGACAGCATCAAGCACGTCCTTGTCTCGAGCTGCTTGCTTCACATAGTTACCACCGGAACGGATATGAGAAACAATCTTTCCCAGGTTCATCCCCCACGCCCTCTCAGGCCATGGAGGAGACGATGGCACGACGAAAGACCACAGGATACCGCAGTGCCCGAACTCTCGACGGAACACTTGGAGTGACGGCAAGATCTTCTCCTCCCAGTCTCGGTCGTAGATGGACTTGTCGAAGCATAAACCCATTCTGTCCAGCTCTTCCTTGGATTCAGCCACTTGGAAGAAAACCTCGTTGGTAGCGGATGCTCCCAACTGCGTGTCCGAGCCGATAACCCCAGCCCACCTTCGGCCACGCCTCATCGCCCGCAGGGACGACAAAGTCTTGCGGAACGTCCACGTGGCCGTGCATTCTCCAGTATTGTCGTAACCCCGGCAGGATGATATGATCCCACTTGAACTGAGTCACGTTCGCCGCGAAGCCCAACTTGTCCAGCTCCTCTTTCATCTCAGCAGAAACGTGCGTCTTGTTCTCCAACTTGGTCCGGAGTGTGTTAACAGCACGTCCTAATTTGTATCCCCAGGTCATCAACGGCCAGCGCGCATCTCGATCAGGGACCGCAAACTTCTGGGGCACAAGAAGGTCTACGTGCAACTCTCTATACGCCCGCAGCGCTGTTACAAGCTCCTTCTCCCAAGCAGACATTCCCAGGTTCCGGTAGGCCCACTTTGTGCCATTTTTGGCAGCTGCACTCGAGCCAGTCCGTTCTTCCGACTGCGTGGAGCTGAAGCGTCCAAGAGTGCGAGCAGAACGCAGGCTTGATGCGCTTGTGGGGGCTGCCTGGAGAGACCGCGCGAGACGCCACGCTCGCCGCGCCGTGAGCCGCAGCATTGCGCGCTCAAACTTATGGGAGTGGCTTTCAGCGCCAATCACAGCGTTTGAATTTAGGTCTGTAGAGTATCAGATTTGTACACATCAAAAAATATTCAGATTTAGCGGCACATTAATATTATTTACTTGCTTCACTGTCAACCGATGCCGAACTGCCAGAATCAATGCGTCAAATGGGTTACTAGTACGTGACAGACAACGCAGCGCTGGTGTGGTGCAGGGTTGAAGCTCAATCGGGCAGGACTCTTGCTTGCTTCCGTCGAGCGGAGGGCCGGCGCAAACTGGTGTGGACTTCGATGTGGTATTGTGTTTTGGATCTTTGGGCAGAGCCATTCGCTCATTTGGCAACGACTGCATGATCACTGGTTGTCTACATGTAGTTCCGCCTCGCTGCCAAAAGACCGACTTCCAGCTGGGCCCTTCAGGCCGCTGTCCTGCGTTTTCTGCTGCAAATTCATAGACCCAGCTTTAGAGAAAACTGTCCGATAGTTCTGCCTCCTGCCTTCGCAGCTTTTCCAACGTCAACAAGCCTGTACAACGCTCTACTTCGGGTCTGGGTGTGTTCTAACCGATCCAGCAATGTAGCTCAACAAACTGTGCGCCAGATCGACCACCGGTTTCAATGTTTATGTCTTTAAGCGCACCAAGTCAAAGCCGAGCCGTTATTAAAGCTTCTTCGAGGCCTAAACTGGGGGTTGCTAGCCACAATGAGTCCAAGCCGAACACCCCACACCTTCTGCTCCCATGGCGCCTCCGACGGGATCACAAAGTCGTATGGGACTTCTTCCTCCCCATTCAGCTCCGCGTAAATGTCAAGCAATGGAACGACGCACTTGTTCCACGCGCGAGACGTCAGCTTGATGTACAATCCGAGCTCGTCCAATTTGTTGATGTCGCGTCCGTAGTGCGCGAAGTACGTTCCCATAGATCGTACCTGAGAGAGTATCACACCAAGCTTCGTCCCCCACGACTTTCTCGGCCAAGGGTCTTCCGAAGGAACCACAAATCGGTACGGAACGATATCCGTCTTGAAAAGCTCGCCGTACACTTGGAGAGCTGGAAGAATGACCTCACTCCACACTGCATCGTCACGACTCCACACAAAACCAATAGCATCCAGCACG
This sequence comes from Phytophthora pistaciae, assembly GCA_024679115.1. NCBI lineage: Eukaryota > Oomycota > Peronosporomycetes > Peronosporales > Peronosporaceae > Phytophthora > Phytophthora pistaciae. The sequence goes on along the minus strand of JAIKVE010000466.1, from coordinate 7,863 downwards.
TCCTTGTCTCGAGTCACTTGCTCCACGTAATTTGCGCCGCTTCGAATCTCACGAACAACTACCCCAAGCGGCATTGTCCACGCCTTTTCTGGCCATGGAGCAGAAGAGGGCACTGTGAAGACTTTCGGAATGAGGCAGTTGCCGAATTCTTGTCGATAAACTTGAAACGACGGCAGGATCTTCTCCTTCCAGTCGCGATCGGCGAGCAACACGTCGTAGCAGATGCCGATCTCATCGAGTTCCGCCTTGGACGCTGCCACTTGAGAGGAAAACGTTTTCTATGACGAATGTCCGAGACCACACGCCCCAGCCGATGGCCCCAGGCCAGTCGTGGCCACGCGTCATCACCGCTTGGGACGACAAACCCTTGAGGGACATCTGCGTGGCCGTGTACTTTCTGATATTGCCACAACGCTGGCAGGACGATATTCTCCCATTTGAACTGGTTAACGTTCGCCACGAAGCCCAGATCCTTGAGCTCCTCCTCCATCCCGACTGGAAGGCGCGACTTTGTCTCGATCTTGACCCGTAGATTCCTCACAGCATTTCCTAATCTGTACCCCCACGTCACCGACGGCCAACGTTCGTCTCCAGTAGGAACCACGAATGACCGTGGCACGAGGAGGTTCCGGTTAAGTTGTCGATATGTCCGTAGTGCTGGCAGAATCCTCTCCTCCCACGCAGCCGTCCTCTGGTGAACTTTTGCCTGCTTTTTGACATTTTCGACAACTTCCTAACCATCAGCCGAGCTGGTCTGTCCTTCGGATAGTGAAGAACTGAAGCAGTGGAAGGCAAGACGACGGAGGACCCTTGGGTCTGTGCTGGCGCTTGCTTGTGCCTCATGAAGTGGCTTCGCTAGACGCCACGCTCGACGCGCTGTGTGCCGCAGCATTGCGCGCACCAAGCGATTTGGAAAATATCAGAGCCAATCACATTGGATTTAGTTTGGAAAATATAAAAAGCCAATCACTTTGGATTTAGATTTGTATATCTAGATAGACATGCAGATTTTGAACCTTGAAGCCTTCAGGTTGAAGGCAATCAAAAGCTGAACTTCTAAAACAGTAGGATCTGTATCGTTTTCAGACATCTAACTTAGATTTGCATTTCTAATTTAGAACATTTGTTTTGAAACAATACAAAAAAGCTCGCTTTTGGTTTTCATTGCAGCATTTGTCTGATCACGTTTGCGTGAAACAGCATGTTGCGATGCTATCGCCTCATGACACGGCAAAGTAAACGGACTGAGCGAGAATTCCCTTTTCTAAAAGCCAATCGTCACGGACACCACTTCAACTTCAGTTCTGGAAGCTGCACGCACCCTCTCACCATCGTAACCGCTGCATTAAGCCGCGACTATCTGCGAACATTGTTTTTCCTCCAGTGCAGGAGACTGCGTGCAGCTCTGAGCCATGAGTGTGGCACCTCGTGCAGCCCCCTCCATGTCGGAGCGCTCGCGGATGCTGTCTCGACGCGGCAGCAACCGCGAGGAGGAGGAGCTGGCCGTCGGGGCTGTTGTCGTCATGCTCAGCGACAAATCCGACGACCAGAGTGCTGCTGCCTACCGTCCGCCTACTGGAGATACCGGCCACGACGACTCCAAGCCGATTTTGACAGCGAGAACTCAAAAAGAACACCGTTTTGTGGCGGTTCTGGCTCCGAATTGTGACGCTGCCATGGCTTCACTACTCAGCCAGCCACCAGGGACGTACCTGTTAGTAAAGGAAGAGGACGCGGCGATCACGGTGTACGTCAAGTTTCGACAGGCCGTGCGGGCTCTGACGCTGGTGAAGGGCAAGGACGTCAAGAAGAATGACGACGCGATTCAGTTGGCAAAGTTGCGCAAGAAAGATATCGACGCTCCGATGCAGACCCCAGTGCACACCTTGCGCCTGACGTCGGAGGCGTATTATCTCGTGGAGCACTGCTGGAAGCGCTTCTTACCGCAGGTGCAGGCTGTCGTGTTTGAATTGTGCTGCGAGCCGTACCTCGACGAGGACACCAAGCTAGAGGACTGGAACTCGTCCATGATCCCCGCAGGTTATTCGGTGGCGTTGATGCCTGAGGCGTGTGGGTTTTACATTCTAGCTTTGAATAGTTCGACTCCAGATTCGTCCTCGAGCGCAGTGATCCAAGTTCGCCAAGTCGAGTTTGATTTCAACAAGTTTGCGATCACAGTCGCCGATGGAACGCTTAAGCCGTCGGCGCTGCTGTTGTCGACGTCGTTCTCGGCCAAAAGAACGTTCGAACCATCCTTCACGTAAGTGTTAACGCTTCTGGTTGTCTAAATGTTGTGTATACTAAGGAAGAGGTTGCGTTGCAGGTTCTCCGCTATCCGGGATAATTTCATGTCGCCAGACCAAGTGATCCTCAAGGAGACTTCCGTTAACACGACTATCCCATCGCAGCAAGTCTCTCTCCAGAATTGCATCGACCTCAGCTCTAGCGACAAAGAGCTCAGTATCCTGAGTGCGGCTGAGGCTGCGTGTGGTGCCGTCATGCCGCACGAGTCGCTGCCTGACACATTCGTGAATGTTATCTGCGAGATGCACGTGCATTTCACGGACGTCGCGGCGAATGCTGGCGCGAACCCGTCGGCTAAACCCGCACCGTGGTCGGCGCCGAAAATGAAGTTGGTGGGGCGTATCATCCCCATTCTCGTGGAGTTACTGATCGCCTCTGCAGCTTTTTCCGAGAAGAACAGCTCTCCTGAGCCAATGGACGTCGCGGCTGCAGCTACCGAGAGCAGAAAACGACAGATCCTGGCGCAATTCTCGTACGCCATGCGCTTCGATATCCTCTTCATGACTGCGAGAAGCGACGACTCGGTCATTTGTCGCTTGACTCACCAACTTTGTCAACTGCTTGGAGCTCGAATTCGTCTCCCCTCCGAGCTGGTGGACTTCATTCGCGATCTCGTGGCTTTATTCCCTGTTTTCCTGCGATTATTCTTGCGTAACCAGGGCGTTGCAACTCTCTGGAAGAACCTGCACCACAACGATGCCGATAAGGATGGAGCGTCGGATTCCCGAAGCAGATCCGCTATACGGTCTTTTCGAGCCCTTGCTTCTTCTTCTACAAGTGTCGTGAACGCTCTCCACGGGAAAGGAGATCGCAAACCGCTTCTCTTTGGACTGTCACGAAAGACGCAAACCAAGTCGCGCAAGTCGTTATCTCTAGGCACAAACACGTCCGCTGCGCCGTTTCTGAGCTCAAAGGCGCTTGCATTCTTCCGCCTCAGTCCCATGTCGGTACAGGTGGATCTCGGAGCGCGACTACGTGAAAGTCAGTTCCAGTTTCCAGATATTTGGACTAGCGACGCAGTTTTAGCGAGGATTTCCTTCTGCTGCTGTAGCAAACAACATCCCGACGAGTTGCGGTCTCGATCCGTGTCATTCTACGGTCAAGCGGCGCCGAAATTTACCCCATGCGTGCGCAGGGGCTTGAGATCGTCCCCAAAGATGATCATGTACGAGCTTCTGTTGCAGCTTTCGCTTCGCTTCTTGTACAACAAGGCGTCGTTCACGAGTTGGGACCGGGACGTCGCGCTCTTTCTTCGCCTGGAAGATCTGTACCAGCATCTTTTCAACGAGGTTATCAGCATCGTTCGCCGTCGATCCCACATCCAGGATATCAATGCACGGCACGCACTTACGTGCGAGCTCCGCGTCGTAATTGTGTGCGTGTCGACGTTGTTTCGATTGGAAAGGAAGCGGAGGCAGGAGATCAGTTCGGCTGTCGGCGACAAGAAATACGCTGCGTTTATTAATTCGTTCCGGACAAAGCTTCGTGAATTTAACGAGCGACTGAAGGGGGAAGCCAGCAGCGCTGACGGACAGGCCGACGCAGCTGAAGCAGAGGGAGACGACCAGATTGACGAAATCGACGAGCGCTTCCTCGTGGCTATGGTGGAAGTCTTTCGATGGATTCCGAGGGCTTTCTTGGACGAATGGATTGTGCTATCTTTGAAGGAATTATTGCAGGTGCTCGATGGTCTCAATAGCGTCATTAAACAGACTCCGATACCGATGACTAAGCAACTACAATACGTTCGGCATATCCACGAAAGTTTCCAAGTGTTTGCAGTAATTATGAAGCGAGTTAGCGATCCAGATATTCAAATGATGATCGTTCGCGTGCTGGGTATGGACTGCTCGTCGATCGTATCACTTCTTCGCTATGCATTATCGACAAACACGTTATGTCTGAATGGAGGACGTGACGCCGTCTGCATCCAGAAGTTTGCTATAGGGTTTCTAGGCGCTTTCGTGAATCTGGACGTGGCCTTACCCGTTCAATCTGAGTGGGAGTCTAGCAACACTAAACCGTGCGAAGACGGCAGCATGAGTGAAGATCAAGAAGTCATCGAGCAGCTCAAACGAGAACTGCTGATCCGGTTACTGGGCCCTCGGGTGATGACCGACGATGGAGAGCAAAATGAACAGAACTTGTGGGACTTTATCCTCGGGTTATTGTTTCCAAGTAATGGCGCTACCGCCGTCGGTGGTTCGTCGCGCATGCTTAGCCTCGCTGTGTCATTTCGATCAGTGACGACGCCCCCTACACTGCTAACAACCATCGCAAGGGGGCATTTCCAGATGAAAGAGTCCTTTCTCCTGTTACAGCAAGCACTGTATACTGCTCAAGACGTGGCCTCTTCAGTGGACTACGACATCTGCATTGCCAGTCATATGCGCCACATTGCAGGGTACTTCGACCGTATCATTGAGAACGCAGCCCAAGAAGAGACGTACATGGTCTATCGAACAGCGGAGCTGCATTTCCGATGTCTGGTCGTGTTAGCGAGTCGGAGGTCTCAATTCCCTGCCATTCAAGAAGCTTTCAACCACGTTCACGTGGTCACGACCATCTTGAAGTGGCTACAAACCCAGCCACCGACACAACAGGAATCGACTGGCAATGTGTCAGAATGTGTCGAAGTTACCACTCCTGTTACCTGTTTACCTCCCTTGAAGCTCCCTCGCCAGCACAGCTCGACCGATTCATTCGGCAGCCAGTCTGGAATGGCTAAACTAACTCTAGCTTCGCCACATTCTGCAGACGCTCCGTTCCCGCAACACTTTTTGCTGCTTGAACCTGGACTTCACGCCTTGGCGATTGTGCTGCTGGTCTCTTTCGTCATCAAAGACCCCAACTTGGAGATTGACGAGAAAATCTGCCCACGCGTGTCGGTTCCAGACCACGATACAACCACGGATAATAAACCGCACGAGTTGCTATGGACGTTGCAGCAGCACTTGGTGGCTGTGGAAATGGACCAACGGTACTTCGAGGCTCTGACGTTGGAGATGGAGACACTGCAAGCTTTTGTGTCCACTGCGCGGCTGTCTGCTATTCGCTTGATGCTGCGACTGCTGTGTCCAAATTGCTTCGACCGCAACCTGTACACGACGCCAACCCAGTCGAATAATGCACTGCTAGTACCAAGCAGACATTCGCGAGAATACATCGCAAAGGGGGCGTTCTCGACGGTGTACAAGCAACAGCCCGCTCTACCTCGACCCGAAGCTGTGGCGATCAAAGTGGTCGAGCACCAGAGGCGAACGGGAGAGCTGTGCGCGGTGAGTGGACTCTACAACGAAGTCTCCATCTTGTCGAAGCTCCGTGGGGATCTGGCAGCGACGCACCTCGTGGACTTCGGCAACCACCACGCGGAACAGACCTTTGAGATTGTCATGGAGTACTGCCCGTGCTCGCTGACAGACTGGCGAGCTACAATCGACCGTTCGGACGGTGAAGCGCCATTCCGCTCGTGCTTGGTGATGATCCTCCGGGCGTTCGAAGAAGCGTGCCAGTGTCTCTCTCGCATCCATCAAGCAGGAGTCTGCCATTTCGACATCAAGGTAGGCTAGTATACACTACTTATTGCGCTATCCGATGGATCACATCAGAGCTGATAACGTTGACGTGATCTCGTAGGGTGACAACATTTTAGTCCGCTCCAGCGCACGGGAGTTGAGTCGAAGACTGCTCGAAAACGAAGACGAACACGACGATGACGATGACGATAAGGATAACGCCTCTAACAGGGAGTTCAAGGCCTGGTTGTGCATCGCCGACTTTGGCGAGTCCAAGCTCGTCGACTCGCACCAGCTGCCGGTGCGGACGTTCACGTTCTCGTCCTTCACCTCGGGGAGTGCGTCACCCGTCGCCGTCCAAAGGACGGAAAAGTTCATGTATTTATCTCGAACAAGAGGCACCGAGGCCATCAAGAGCCCCGAGGTCTTGAAGATCAAAGGCAGCGAAGACGTCGAGGTGAAAGTCACGCTCGCCAGCGATATCTGGTCTCTAGGGTGTCTGCTGTACGAGCTCGTGACCCAGGAGCTGCTCTTCCAGAACGGTACGGCCGCCTGTGGCGCTAAGGTTCCCACTCTACCCCAAGATGCTGACACGTTGTTGATGCTTTGCTTGTAGATGACTGGGCGGGTCTGTACGCGCACCTCGTCGTCACCCAGGACCAGGCTGTCTTCCGCTGGGACCACAAGCAAAAGGTGTTCGATGCGCTGAAACCTTCCTGCCCCGACGAGGAGGAAGTGGTCACAGCCTTGACTGAACTGTGCAGCAAGATCTTGACCCGAGACGCCCGCAAGAGACCGAGTCTGGACGCCATCGCCAAGCATGTCCGCAAGCTGATCAACGACGTGTACGAGCTGCCCGTGACCGCGAGCGACGAGTCCTTCATCATCAGCCTCTACCAGTCAAGCGGGGAGACTTCGGCTTCAGCTTCAGCGTCTGCAGACGCCCATCGCTCACTGGCGCCAGCTCTTCGGCCGTTCGTCAGCGCCGCTCCACGCAGCCGCCGACCCGAGGCGAACGGCGTGACTGTCCCCGTCCGGTTCTTCTGGAACTTCTTCTTGGCTGCTCACGTGGCCAGAGAGCAGGATCGTCGAGCGGTGACGACGAGCTGCGTGGGCAGTGGCCACGGGCCTGTGAGCAAGGACGTCCTCGCCATGGAGGCGTTCGAGGCCAAGCACGAGGGCGACTTCGTCCACTTCGTCTACTTGGCGTGGCACGACAGCTCCTCGCCTCCAGGCGGGCCCGACGCGCACGAGAGCTTGGTCGAGGAGCTGTACGAGGACGAGCACCGCAGCGTCTTCCTGCTCAACCCGCACTTGAAGGCCAGCGTCGAGACGCAGCTCACGGCGGACGTGCACTTGTTACAGCAGCTCGTGCAGCACGCGCCGCTCTACTTCCCCGTGCTCCAGCGTCGACTGCGAGAAGAGGCCGGCTGTGTCGTGTTCGTCGTCTTAGGCCGAGACGCGGAGGACACGACGGAGCTGCAGCACGTGATGACGGGCATGCTGCTCTTCTTCCTGCGCAGTGCGTTGGGCATGACGCCGTTCGAGATCATGAGCCAGTTCGCGCGCGACTGCGCGCAGTTCTTCGACTACCCGCGCGTCGAGTTCCTTCAGCAGTTCCTGTCGTACTCGACGCCCGTGGCGGAGGACACGGCGACGTCCAGTATGGTGCAGTGCCGCTGTGGCAGTAGCGTCTTCAGCGTCGAGTCCTCCGCCATGAGCGACGCGCTCGCAGTGCAGCGCTGCACGTGCCAGACCAGCGACAAGATCGGCGGCGACTGTCCGTGCTTCCACCCGTTCCCAGTCGGGGACGACAGCGACGCAGACGCCGACGACGACGAGGTGTTCCCCGTGGACAGCATGTTCGTGCACGACGCCTGCGAGGAGCAGCTCGTGCACCCGATGGAGACTCGCGCCAGACGCGGCCAGGAGGTGCGTTGGCTCTCTTTAGACTCGGCCTCCGTTAGTAGAGTGGACAGTCCGGCGTTCCGCTGGTCTTCCTCCGGGCCTCGTCTTGGCCGCGGGATCAGCAGCGAGTCGACCC
>JAIKVE010000465.1:0-19860 GCA_024679115.1 Phytophthora pistaciae | reverse complement strand
TGCGTGCGATGGTACGGGCGGTTGCGAGCGGTTGCGGGCGTGAGTGGTCGCAGGTACGGTGGTTACCAAGGACTACAGGGCGGTGCGGTGGTTGAGAGGCGCGGCCCTCTGCACATGAGTAGGAAACAGGTTAGATAATGCATCCGTTCTTCATTTCCCAGCTCCAGCTCACTTACCGTGATTTAACACGTGGACCAGGCGCCCGAGCGGGAAGGCATGCGCGTGCAGGCACACTTTCGCCAGCATGGACGAACAAAGGCGCGCATGGATCGACGGGTCCGGCGGTGATGAGCAGGACCAAGAGCGTCGTAGACATTACATCCAACACCATTGATACCTGCAAAGTTGGCTCGGTTGAAGGTGAAATGCCTAGCACCTCTGTCCAAGCTGGCAACGCAAGGCACGTTGAAAGCACGCTGGTGGGAGCGGTCGTGCTGCCTTGCATGGAACGGAGGCAACTGACGCGGGCACAACTTTACGCAGCGACGCGGCGGTAAATGTCGATCTTAACGAGCCTGAGGAGGCGAAAGCTGAAGACTCCGATGGTAGCGCTTCCAACGGCAACAACGTTGCTCCGGGCGCAGTGCCTGCTGGTGGCGGACCTGCAGCAGAACGGGTTTTCAAGTTGAAAGATCTGAAATCCAACATGCCTACTCCTTGGGCTTTTATCGCCCGCGTTATTGCAAAAAACCCGATCCGCGAATGGAAGACCTGGCAAGACGCTGGTACACTGCTCGAAGTTTTCGTTGCAGACACGGGTCGTGGCTGCACTCGTGTTAGGTTTTATAACGAGGCTGTCGACAATTTCGATCGCGTCGTAACCCCTGGTGCAACCTGCTACTTTTCTGGCGGGCGTGTGAAGCGTGCTTTCTCTTCCAGAAATGGCGTCGAGATTTCTTATGGTCAGGCTCAGACATTCACAGTATGCCCGATCTATCAATTGTTTCTCACATCGTGACTGTCTGCCTGGCCGACTTGGCGAGGCTCGAGGACAGGGCAGTCGTAACCACAATTGCAGTTGTGCATGCTTTGGGTGCGCTGAAGCGACTTCAGACTAAAAAGGGGAAGCCAGCGGAGAAGCGCGACCTCCTTCTAGTTGACGATTCTGGGTGCAGCATGGTGTGCACTACCTGGAACCATCTTGCTCGGAGCTGCGAGGATATTGCCGAGGGTGCTATCCTAGTTGCCAACGCTGCTGTGCTGTCGACCGACAAAATGTGCGCTCGGCGTCGATTGGACCCGGTTCGGAGATCCTCCACGAGCCTGCCCTCGCCCTTGCTGACCAATGCGCGAGTGGTACGGTGCCCTGTTGTCTGGCCATGTCTTCGCGCCCCTCGTCTTGCCTTAAGTCGGACTTTGAGATATTAAAGTCACACCAGTTTCTAGTTTTCTTTTTAAATACACGATTGCTAAATACGCTTCGTAAGGGTAATAGTTCCGTTTGCCTCACACTATAGAACTTTAGCTATCCCATCCTACTCAAAGCTCTCGTTTAAGAGCGGCTGTCAAACGCTAAAGGAGCCCTCTGTGCGTAGAATAGTACTGTACTCTAGATTTCATGCGTTAGTGAAGTAATAAAACGCCAGGAAAAGAAAGTTTGCGTTCTTACTACAGTAATAAGTAAGCAAGTAAGTATGGTACCGGTACATGTATCGAAATGAAAGTCTACATGTAGTAGGCGCTCGTGCGCGGACATCAAGGTGCCAAATTGCTTGTTACTTTTCACGTGCATTAATACCTCGCACTGTACTGTACAAAGAGAGCCCGGCGTTGGGTTTCAGCGTTAAGTGTACTGTAAGTTACTTGTACGTCGAAGCATGAGTGCATTGACGTTTTTGTGCAGCTTCTCGGCTTCCAACTTGCTCAATTGCTCACCCCGCGCTGTTCTATCCGTCAAGCTTGTTAGTTGTCTCTGTTTGACCAACATGCATTGCCCAGCGGGGCATGATTTACCACGTACTCACTGTCAATTGAAATGAGCAGTGCACCACGATTTTCTTCGTACATGGCGGCGTACAGTAGGTGAAAGCGTTCAACTGGAATTACTGAAAAAAAGTCAAAGTGGGTTAACATTTGCAATACGAGCTTAGCGATATTTGACAGAGCGAGAGGTGGCATTCGTTTGGTGCTGAAGTTATTCTTCGTCACGCAGGCAGATCCAAAATGTCGCTACAAGTTCACCCGCGAGCTGAAAACAATCCAAAACTTTTGGTGGTTGAATTCCACTGTGCCTTGCCTAGAACTGACCGATGCATTCTGATTTTTTACCTGCAATACGCAATGAGACAATGCTATTCTGTTCTATTCTATTCTGATACTTGAAATCGTCTCCCTTCAAGTTGCACTACTAGTCATATAACTCAGTCGTTGACTCATTCGAGTGTGGAGAAGCAGAGGAGCCATCGTAAGTCTTAACCCCCGTTGCCTGGTCTCGAGCGGCCTCCTGGGCACTACTATTCGTCGCCATACTGATACACGGCGGGCAAAAGGCCATTTTGCGCTGAACCAAGTGGTCCTCCTGCGAAATGAAGCTCACTCGTTTGCGGATCTTGCACGAGGAGCACACTCGTCCACTGCAGAGTTTACACGCACTTGGTCCGAAGCCACGGATCTTCTTGGACGATATTTTCCCACAGATCACGCACTCCTTCTTTTCCTGAAGACTCTTTTTGTCCGACTTGAAGGACGATACTTTCTGCTGCAGTAGTCGCGACAGCTTCTTCATCTGTCCACAATACGCGAAATCGGTGGCGGTGAGCATGGCCCTGGCTGAAATCGGCACGAAGAGCAGCCGCATCGCCTTGCCTCCAGGGTCCACGACGCAGGACGTGAAGTTGTCGATCACATTCGTCTCAATCTGTCGGAAGAAGCTGAAAACTGACAAATTGCCGCGGATCATGCTCGACTGAGGCGTGGTCTGCGGGAATTCGATGGAGTGGAGCACGTTGTAGCCGATCCGCTCCCCAGTAGCGAGGTTCAGGTAGCCGGTGGCCTCGACGTACACAAAGTCGCGAGGCTTGATGAGACTCTTGGGTTGCATGGGCATCTCAATCTTTACCCACTTCACCCCGACCGACCGGAACGGGTCCTCTTCCGTTGGGTCCACTATCGGACACAACATTGCCCCGTTGTCGACCTCGCCAATGTAGGAGGTGCGGATGGCCATAGCCTCATGAGTCGGGGTCACGAGGCCGTACATGACGTCGTCCAGCTCGCCGACGAGCGTCCCAACGCTCAGCATAACTGCGAGATCTTTTTCCGCGTCGTCCTCTCCGCTCTTGCTCTTGCGCCGGTGGTTTCTGTGGATACGCTCCGTGTATACGTGCAGGTTGTCTTTGGACTTGACGTGCTCCCAGTGCTGCTCGTCCACCTGGCGCTTGTCGACGACGACGAACTCTTCGTATTTCTGGAAATGGTCCTCGATGAAGCCGCTGACGAGGTCGATCAGGTGCTGCCGCTCCTGCTCAGACACGCGGAGGTTCGGATACGGGTTCCGGGTTACCTTTTCCCCCGACATGGCGGTCGTGGTGGTCTTGCTCTGACCAGGGAAAATGGCAAGTGAACCATATTCAGAGTCGCTGGTGGGGTTCACCCCCGGTGCCAGCCTATCAATCTCCAATAGCTTGATCCGCTGGGACAGCACCGCATTGTCAATGCGTCGTGACGGAAGAACACGAAAGAAGAGCTTACTTGGATTGTGAAGGCTTCAAGTCAAGCGTGTGGCGTCGTAACGAAGTGGAGGCACGCGAGCTGCTTTTTGCGAACAAGAGTTCAGGCAAGGATATCGAAACTGCGCACGAAAGAGAGACAGGCGACGAAATAGAGCCGAGTTGCAAGCAAGTGTGGCAGATTTCTTGCTGGGTTTAGTGCCCAAGCGCCTCGTGTTTTACAGCGTGTTGCTTCTACTGTACAGTACTGCTAGTTCTGTTCTCCCCGAGTTTCACGATCTTCAATAAAGATGGTCTGGTTCAACGATCGCCCACCTCAACACAAACGTGCAAGCAAAGTTGATCGACCACCAGTCCGTCGTATCAGCTCACTACGCTGGCAAATTCCACAATTGTACCGAAGTGGGCCACAACGTCCACAAGTGCCTTTCGTTGAGCGCTGGGGTCAACACTACATGCTCTGAAATACAGTGGTCTTCAGTGTTACATGTATCAAGTCACCATAGCGTCGGTACGAAGGAATGGATAGGTATGAACGCTAAATGGTCTATCCAAGGTTACCAACGGCTCTGGTCATCACTGCGCGCCGGGCTTGTCTGGATAACGCGTTTTTTTTTTCTTCTCTCGATAAAAACTTATGCTGACTGGTACACTAGGCAGTCTGTACATGTACAGTCGCTTACCTCTGATTGGGCACAGCAAACTATTACGAAAAACAAAGAGTGATGTTTTCTTGAAATCTTTTAAAATTAAAAAAATGGTCAAGATCAAATGATTTATGCTAGTTTATAAGTTATATGGTGCCAAAATAGAGGTGAGCCGACTGTTGTATCAATTGGACATACTTGAAGCGTATGTGTACGACTCGGCGAGCCAGCTGTGGTTGTTATCGTGGGCCGCGATTCGCGGCTAGAATCTCCAATAAGGTTAAATATCCTGACAGAATAATGTCGGCGTCTCGTACAAACTTTGACGTACATGCCGCCAGCAGCCCGGTCTCTTTTGAGCAGCAGTACACATCCATTTCGCGTTGCAATTACCGGTAGTACACTCTCCTCGTATCCATGTAGCTTGAATCCTCCAGTGAAACCACGTCATTCCGCCTATTGTGACGTCTTCAATGACCAAGTTCTAGCCTTAAATACAGACAACGACGGATAAATCCGGGCGACACAAAAATCCGGAGGACAGAGTCGTGCAGTGTACAACAGGGTCTTTCCAGCCAATCAGAATCTTCCAGTATACTTGGTCTTTGTATATCATATGCTTTCGTGTACTTTATATGGATTGTTGTGTGGTTTATGAACATATTTGTGTATTTTATGTATTGTCAAGAGTGTTTTTACAGTGAAAACGGACGGGGATTTCATGTCATTTAACTATGAGGGATGGCATTCAGTGGTCCCGGATTTATCCGTCGTTGTCTGTACGTCGCTAGACTTGGTCTGGCGACCGGCAACTTTCATGAGTTTTACAGTAAGGATAGCTGGGAGGGCTGCAGGCGACCGCTATGTTACAGATGAAAGAGTCGTGGAAAAAGGAGAACTTTGACACCAAACTGCATTGCATTTATACTCATCCTGCTATGCCCCACAGTTCCTCACTAATAGTAACTATCACCTCAGCTAGATCAACTCCAGGTCAACTCCTCGTAGGAAGACGCGGAAGTGTCCACGAAGGAATACGCCGAGTGCATCGTGCCGTACTCGTAGCCCAGCGCGTAGTCGATCGCGGCCTCCTGCGCGTTCCAGCGGTTCGTCTCGATCATGCATTTGCCACAGACCACCACCTTGCGCTGAACCAATTGCCCCCCGCGCGCGATGCTGCTGACGCGCTGACGGATCTTGCACGAGTAGCAGACGCTACCGTCGCAGAACTTGCACGTGCCCTTGCCGATGCTTCCGATGGCATTGATCGTCTTCTTGCCACAGACTACACACTGCTTTCTCTGCGTGTGGTCCTTACGGACAATCAGCGAGTGACTCGAGCGACTGAGCTGCAGCATCCACGCCAGCTTCTTCATCTGTCCACAGTACACATAGTTCGTCGCAGTGAGCAGCGTCCCCGCCGCTACAGACACTGCGAGACTGCGCATGATCTCGCCTCCAGGGTCCACGACCCCCCACGCGAAGTTCTCGATAACTTGTCGACGCTTGCGTCGGAAACAACTGAACACCGACATTTTCCCGCGGGTCTTGTTGGGCAGCGGCTTGGTCTGCGGGAAGTCGATGGAGTGCTGCAGGTGGTAGCCGACCCGGTCCCCATTGGACAGGTACGTCATGCCCGTGGCCTCGATGTACACGAAGTCGCGGCTCTTGATGAGACTCGAGGGCAGCGGCACGTCGATGGTCATCCACTTGATGACGAGCGAGCGGAACGGGTCGTCCTTGGTGGGATCCAGCACGGAGCAGACCACGGCGGCGCTCTCGAGGTCGTGCACGTACGACGACTTAACGCGCATGTCGTCCAGCGTGGGGCTCACGACGCCGAACATATGGTCGTCCAGCTCGCCCACGAACGAGCCGACGCTCATGACCACGGGCAGCTCCTTGGTCACAGCCTTGGCTTGCACTCGCTGGGTGGCGCTCAACGACGTCTCGGGCTGCATGCCGCGACGACTGAGCTCCTTGCGCGTGCGCTCCGAGTACACGCGCAGTTTGTCCTTGGACTTGACGAACTCCCAGCGCCGGTCGTCCACTTGGCGTCGGTTGACGTGGACGAACTCCTCGTACTTGTGGACGTAGTCGAACACCAAGTTCTCCACGAGGTCGACCAGCTCGAGACGCTCCATGTCCGACACCCGAACCTCCGGGAACGGGTTGCACGTGAAGCGGTCCTTGGGCATCGCGGGCGGTGAATCAACAACTGAGACTCACGAACACTGGGGCGCATCTGTCGGTATCCTATGGGGTGTGATGCCACCCGCCACGATGTGTTTGTGCCTATGCAACGACCGGTTTACCCTCGACATCTGTGGACGTGCCGCATCGTAAACGCTGCGAGCTGTCACCCAGACAAGTGCACAGACAAGGAGGGGTCTTATTCTACCTTCAACTTCTACAGACTAGAGCGTGAGAACGAGACGGGTAACAACTAATACCCGTTTTTACCGATGTGATTAGGTATTAGAGTCAATGTAAAACACATAAAGTGGTGTCTGCCACATATGATTCCCTTTTAAATCCGGATATATCAGGCGTCTCGTTCTCACGCTCTAGTCTGTACATCCACGCCCTACGGCCACTTATTACGACCCACGGAAAGCTACAGTATCGAATTATCCTTTACTACAGTAGATCGTCCATCTAAAGTGGTGCACTGGGATAGTCAAAAGTGGTGTCGGAGCTAAGCTGCTCCGAGGCAAATGAGCACGTCGCCAAGCTTGGCGACCTCGACTCTACGTGGACGTCTTACCAGCATTGCCTCTCTGCAAAGACACTACGAACGCTACGCTCTAAAACCTTTGTCGTATCGTAAATGCCGTCAGTTGTGCCCCATATGGAGCCGGGGACCATTATTCGCACGAATTTCGTGACTCTCGACGCGACTCTCGGGTCGAGTCCCGCCCTGCAAAGTGAGTCAAGCCTTGGCCTCCTTCCTGTCCGTGACCTCCTCCGGACTCATCATGATGGTGCGTGTGCGCGTGTCGATGCTTCCCGTCCGGGGCATCACCTCCAGGCTCGAGGCCCAGCGGAGGAGAGAGTTTCCTCTTTGAGTGCTTCAACGTGGTCAAGTCTGCCCCCAGAAGTCTGTTGTAACGGGTATATCACGCGCGCAGATGGAGTTTGTTCGCCATAACTAACAGCTTCGAGCGAGCGAAGTACGGAAATTGTCCAGTCATGGAGTGAGCCTTGTCGGCGAATCTCAGCTGTAACCATGCTTAAGCTTCGACCACCCAATTTCGAGAAGATTCTATCCAGTGGCTGACTCACCTGCGCAACGTGGGGGTCAAGTGGTCAGCAAGGGATACTCGACGTCAACTTGCCTCGGTAGTGCAGCCTAAGTGCTTGGCGGTTAACACCCCACCTTTTTGCAGTTGTATAGCAAACATTTTCTCTTCTTGAACTGGCCGATCTAATACCGTACGTAGTTGCTCGAAAGGAAGACTTCGACGCGTGTGGCAAAAGCCAACGAGCTTGCCGGCACTGTAAATGTACTGCAAGTTGCGCCGCGGAGGTCGTGTGACCTCTGTTCAACCTCACCCACTCGAGCCTCCACTCTGTACCTTACACGAGTGCAAAGGCTGTGATTATTAGTTTGTGGCCACTTGGCCATCATGCAGCCCCGGCGCAGTCTACTGTATCTTGACCATAACTATAGTACAGTACAGTACAGTACATTGTACGATGAAACAACGTTGAAGCTAACACAGCGAATGCTTTCGACCAGCTTACGCCCTTACGCCTGACACACTACGCCACTTACAGCACTACTACGGGTTGCGGAACTCAAGACAGCCCCCCAACTAATAACCCACTCACTCCATCACAACCAAACTAAAAACTAAATATCCTGCCAGCTTTGATACTCGTCCAGCACCGACGCGGATGACTCGAGGAACGACATCTCGCAGGAGACTGTACACGCCGCGTAGCTGCAGCCGTCGTCGCTCTTGCAGGTCTCGAAGACCGACAGTTGGTCTCTGGCGATCTCTTCCGCGTTCCACTGCGTGGCCTCGCCCATGCACTTGGCACAGACCACCACCTTCCGCTGAATCAACTTGCCGCCCACCACGATGAAGCTGATGTTCTGGCGGATCTTGCACGAGTAGCACACGCTGCCGTAGCAGATTTTGCACGAGCTCCTGCCAATGCTGCCGATGACACTGGAGAACTTCTTGGCGCAGACGACGCAGTGCTTCCTGTTCTCGGCCTTCTTGGCCGGGTAATCGACCGACGCGTGTTGTTGCTGCAGCAGCCACGCGAGCTTCTTCATCTGTCCGCAGTACACGTAGTTGGTCACGCAGAACATGGCCCCAGCCGCCACATTGACCAAGAGGCTGCGCATGATGTGGCCTCCAGGGTCCACCGTGGCGCACGCGAAGCTGTCGATAACGTTGCGGTCGAGCTGTCGATAGCACGCGAAGAGCGACAAGTTGGCACGGATCTTGTTGGGCAGCGGCTTGGTCTGCGGGAAGTCGATGGAGTGCATCAAGTGGTAGCCGATCCGCTCGCCGTTCTCGAGGTAAACTGTGCCCGTAGCCTCGATGTAGACGATGTCGCGGCTCTTCACGAAGCTGGTGGCCTGGAACGGCATGTCGTTCGACATCCACTTGATCACCAGAGAGCGGTACGGGTCTGTCTTACTGGGCGTGATGACCGAGCAGAGCACGGCTGCGTTGTCGAGGTCGTGCACATAGGAAGCTTTAAGGCGCATGTCGTCCAGCGTGGGGTTCACGACTCCGTACATGAGGTCGTCCATCTCGCCCACGAGCGTGCCGACGCTTAGCATCACTGGGAGGTCCTTCGCTGCTTCGGCTCCTCCTTTCAGTCGCTGCGTTGCACTGAGGGAGTTCTCAGGCTCGATGCCCATTCGCTTGAGCTCCTTCCGTGTTCGCTCTGTGTAGACGTGGGTGTTGTCTTTGGACTTGATGTGGTCCCAGCGTCGCTTGTCCACTTTCCGCTTGCCGACCTCCACGAACTCGTCGTACTTCTTGACGTAGTCGTCCACGTATCCGTCCACGAGGTTGATCAGTTCCTGGCGTTCTACGTCGGAGACGTGTACGTCCGGGAACGGGTTGTCGTTGAACCGGTCCTTCATAGTGTTGCTTGAGGCGTACGTACGCACGCACTCTCTGTAGAGTAAATTTACAACTGCGGACTTGACTTGAGGCAGGCTTAGGATAGGGGCGGGCTGGACTGGAATGGTGTGGGCGTGCAGTCATTTTGCGTTGACTGCCATCTGAAAAAGCTGAATACGGCCACCGCTTGGGGCTCAACCAGCTGCAGCAACCTCCGTGGTAAACTTGGATCGCACGATCAATACAAACGAGTGGGTCAAGGTCTTATCTCCGCAGCAATCAGTGGGCTCAATTTGGACTGTACAGATTACAGATCATAAGACCACAAGGTTCAGCCACTTGATTACCCGGATAATCAAGAAGTCTACAGTGTCCCCACAACGGGAGCCGTATGCTGCGTACGTACATTTGCACCGAGCGTTTGTTCCACTTGTGCACGTGGCTTCTCGCTGCAGCAAGCGTTTGTGCCGCGGGACACGAGAGGCCAAAGTTACTGGTATCGTCCGCTTTTCCACTAAAAACGACGCGACCTGGCGACTAGCGCCAGGAGCGCCAACTTGTGTGACTAAACCTTATCTGGTAGGCATACGCCTTGAGCCTCCGAGTGGCAAATTAATCATATGGACCATCATCTTTGACAGAGATGACAGAGAGCTCAGTTTAAAGTCCGACTTTAGGTAGAGGGTCCTCCTCCTACAGTAGCCTGGTGGCAGTTGGAAGGGCCTGAGGACAGCACGGTGTGCTACTTGTGTGCTACTGGTGAGAGCCACTAGCCTCTCGGGGCCGTCGCCGCAATGTAGCAGCTAGCAGGTAAAAAAAAATAGCCCCACAAACGTGTCAAATAATTCTCCGCGTCATTTCTGGTTCAAGAGAGCTCGCGAAAGCATGCATTCATTTTTGGTTGCAAAGAATTGTGGCCTTGTAAAAGTGTAATAGGCAGTCGCTGATCTCCGGATAGCTAAGAATAAAGCCCCGTAATCGGTGGCAGAGTTCCTCGTTCTCCCCCATACCAAGATGACGGCCTTGAACATCGTTGGATTCGTATGGTGTATCTTTCACAGTCGACAAAAATCCCGATGGCAAGGACAAATCGAGAGGCCTGCACGATAACTCGCATTTCGAGCTCCCATCATTGGTCCCACAGAGACGACCCGCAACAATGGAGAAGCGTCCAATTATCGAGGCGCTTTACAGCCACCTTTATACAACGGCAGCCTCCACGTACTTCGAATTCTATGGCTCGTGATTCCACGTAAAGACTCCACCTGCATAGGTCAGTTGGTAAATGCGCGTGACCAGTAGGCATATGCATCTCGGGGTATGGCTCACAAGGCTGCTCCGTCAGATGGAGACGCAAAAATGTGCTTGTGTGATCTTTTCCTGAACGATAATGAAAGCTATTAGTACCGTGCCTGCGCTCGGAGAGATAGAGAGCGGTCGGAGGAAATCAATAGCGCACGTACAAACAAATGAAAGGACCAAGGAGTGACATTTACACTTCGTTCACCACCAAATATGAAACCTGCCTTTGGCGTATATACCTATCGCTAAGAACCCCGTCAATTGCACCGATGGTGCTTCTTCGACAACTATGACATGCTGCTTGATCTAAGACTCCATGCAAGAGTACGAAGAAAAAACTGGCGAAGCAACCAGACACCGCCCAACGTTGTCGATAAATGGCGTCGATTTCCACGAAAAGGGAGTCCAGGCTGTTCGCTCCCCCTTCGGGAACGGTTTCATGGAACATGGTAGATCGAGGCGCTGAACCTCCGATTACCACTCCGCTGATATCGTGGCTCAGAAAAGCATAGATGCAATATAGCTTTCACCAGAACTGTGGTGTAATATTGCCCTAAGCTAGCTTCCACCACCGCGAGTTGAAGTTTTCTTCAACGTGGGTTCGATTACGCAGCGTACATCACAAGGAGCGCCGTCCTAGAGCTCTAAGCCTAGACATTCTAGACACCCTTCCTTTTGCCTCGTAAGGCACAACCAACTACTCGGCTGCTCACAACTTCTAGCAGGGGTCGCTGCCTGCCCCGCTGAGTGTTTCATTTCATCAGCCCACGCAGGAAAACATCATCGCCGTGGCTTCTCTATAATTAGTAATTAACATAGGTAGAAGATCTGTTCACCCTTAATTAGACAGAACACTTTCGTTTGCTTCTTGGTTGCACCGTTGTAGACTAACGTTAGACTTGGTCGTCATCGACGTGGCAACGGTCTGTCGTTGGGTCTCAAGTACCAGTGAACTGCGAAATCGATCAGTTGACATGAAAAGAGAGATCTTGGTGGCATTCAGGATACCGTAGAACACCTTGAAAGCTCCACGGTACTTAGCACAACCAGTTGGCCCGCAGCGGTGACTTGAGACCTCGAACAGTTGAGGTATTCTTGCATGAACGGGTAGATGGTCTCTGGCAGCAGTCCATACACCAGCCCAACCGCAGCATACTCGAACAGCAGTCCGATGTCCTCGCCTTCACGGATGGTACTCCAGGAGGGAGCGCACCGATGAGCGGGTCTTGACGTCGACACAGCTACCGTCTAACAGGTTCTTGGGCTGCAAGGTGCCGCTCAGGGAGGAAGGAAAGGAGGAGGGGGGGGGGGATTCCCTTGAGTTCAGTATGGCAAGGATCGCTCTCCTTCAAGTCGAGTGTTTAACGTTCGACTGTTACTTAACGGTTGCAAAACGGATTACTCCATGCCGTGTATACTCCGATCGGATGCTGTAGACGAACACGGCTTTTTGTGTCTGCCGGCATTAACGTGGGCACACCAGCCAATCAGTTTTAAGCGGATGACTTCATATTTGTATACCGTCTGTTTTGGTGTGCTTTATATGCTTTTTGTGTGCTTTATGTAACATGCGGTGTGTTTTATGAAACTTTTACAGATTTGACGGGCGGGAATTACTCGTTGTTTTACTTTTCACGTTATTTTACTATAGGAGGATGCTATTTAGTATGCCAACTTTGTATGTCGTTGTCTGTAGCAACGCCAGTCTGGCACCATGACGGTGGGTGGAACACCCGTCTTTATTTTCAGTTCTTAGATATAAATACCACTCATAATAATTGAAATAAGTATTTTCTAAGGTCCGATGATTCGTCGGCGATGAAGGACACGCAAATAGACAGAAAGGCACAATACATGTAGTTGCGATGATTTATCGGCGATGAAGGACACGAGGCACAATACATGTAGTTGCCCACATACACAGTATACAAGAAGTGAGTCCTTTCTAGTCTCGCCATGCCTTCATTCCCGTAGTGTGCTTTATCGACGGTGAGGTCCATCAGCTCGATCTGTCAGTACAGCGACTCGGGCGGTATTGCAGTGTTTTGCCTCACTAAGGAAGCCAACTAATAACGCGTTAGACTGGATCTATAGCTGACCATGCAGATTGAAGGCTCATCCAATTAGACCTATTAACTTGAATTTGTATACATATTGTGAAAACCGCTTCATTTGCCTATTTTGCTCGAAATCAATTGATTAGCCCCCTGATTTAGCTCGATCGATTTGTAAATCGTCCCTGCGGTGTGAGTGGATGTGCAGATTAGGCAATCGTTTTATGGAGACCAAGTCGATATACTGTAGCCGCGTTTGGAGCAGAATGCCCACCTTTTACTGGGCAATCGCGCAGCCATGAGATGCATATAACGTTAGATCACGATCGGTTTCAACCCTGATTTTTACTCCGATTAATTAGGTGATTGAGATCTAATAAGGGGTTTCTACAGATGGGCGTTTTAGCCGGTTATCACAATATAAGGACTTGTACAAATCAGACTTTTGCCATAGTTTAGCACCCCAGAACATTCATATCCTTTCCTTTTGTATTAATATTCCTTATTACGATTGAAGGAGGGAGGGGAAATAATTGCTTGGCTTTGTGTAGGACGGTCATTCATAAATCTTTGGACCCACAACTATTTTTTTAATAATGGCGAGGTAATATTTTGTCTTTTTTTTAATAATGGTGAGGTAATATTGTGTTACTGATTCCTACTTGGAATTGAACTCAAATATCCATTCCGGCTCGATGTACCTATCCTAGCCAGTTGCCGTCCTGGTTCTTATCTTCGTCTTCGTCTGATGATCTTCTGCTCCGCATCGTGGGTGAGTCATCTTATTAATGCATGCGAGAGATCCATTCTGTGACATCTGCGTGCATGAGTTGCTTCACTCCGTTCGAGAACTCATGGTCATCTTGACTGTCCTCAAATGCCATGGTGACGCTTCTGTGCGTGTCCATGGCAAAGTTTGCTGCTCAGTCCGCCATCTTATTATGTCTTCTGTAGTGATGCCACCAGCTTTGCACGGCACACAGATCGGCGAGCCGCCTGACTATTCTGTACCAGTGCTGGAGCTTTCTCGTTTTCGGTGGTAGGACCCACAACTATACACAGGCCTCCCTAATTGAGGGAAATTGGCCCGATTTCCCTCGCAATTCTCTGAAATTTATTTCAGAGTCTACCGGTTGTCACGAGTAGGAACGGTGGAACGGTGGCTGACCGTGACAGGAACGGTTGGGACCGCTGGACTTGGTGCCCCGTCCCATATGCGACCTTCATGGGAGAGAACAACTGGGCGAACGGGTGCGGGACGAGCAGTCAGCGCAACTGGGCGCCGCCGTGTCAGATCTCATTCGGCACAAGCAGGCGAACTGGTGGCACCGCGGCATGCCCAGCCGCCATGGAAGTTGTGGCGCATGCGCCGAACGCGCGTCGACGTGAGGAGCAGGACGGAGGTCACGGTGGCCGGCGTGGCTCTGAGCGAGCGTGTGTGGCAAGCCAAGGACGAAGGGGTGAAGTGTAGCCAAGGAGGCGATGGAGCGGTTGAAGTCGGCGGACGGGCCGGCCAGGTTTAGCGAGAGAGCGCGGAGCGAGAGCTCCGTGCCAGGTTAGTCAGTAGAGTCGCGAATTTGCTTTGGGTCTAACAAGTCAGAACGCTTTGCATATTGAACCGTGCTTAGTTGTTCTTACTTGTCCGTCTAACCCTCCTCAACCGTGCGAGCCTCGCTACCCACGGCGGCGACCGTGCCCGGCCCATTCGACTCGCGACACGGTGATACCACTTTCCTCGCTGTTTTTATATATTAGAGTTCGGCGGCGCCCTCTTTGCTTGAAATGGTGTATTTACTGTATGCGTCACCCAATTCTCAAACTTGATAAAAAAAAAGGTTTTTTTGTAAAAAAAAACAGCCTTCGCAATTTTTAAATCAGACCTTTAAAATCAGACCCTTTAAAAAGGGTCTGATTGTCCAGAAAACTTATAGATAAGTCTACAAAGTAGACAGATGTTAATCCAATGCATAACGAAAAACCCTGAATATCGTATACCTCTGGTCTTTATGAATCGCCCACGTACGCGTCCATCTTCGCGCAACCCGCGTCTGCAAGTGTTCATAATTTAAACGGTAATTTATGGCGCATTTTTTTCGTGGGATAAATGCAGCTTCCCATTTATCCCGTGGGTTAATTGACTCAAGCCACATGGGTCGCCCAGCCCAGCCCCGCCTTCGCTGCTGGGTCAAATCTTGCCAGGTCTTTGCTAGCGCTTGAGGCGGCGGATATGGACACCGCAGTGATCCACAGGCGCCTCTGAAAATAGCGTCGGCCGGGCAGATCCGCCGGTACCTACGTGACGTGCTCCGCGAGCTGTTCCTTTGGCTGCTGCTGGCCAAGCTGCTGTTCCGCAAATGGAATCACGGCTTCCTCAATACGGGTGGACCCGGACATCCTGCCTACTTGGAGATGGTGAAGCACCCAATGGACTTGGGCTCAATCTTGAGTCCCCCATAGCCAGCTCCACGCGGCAGCTTAAGCACTTAGCGTTCAAGTCCTCGTGCTGCGAGCTGGACTTCGTCCACGCCGAAGCGCTAGCCTTCACGCTCCGTCGCTGCTGCTCAAGACCGTCCAGATGAAGCAGTACTCGACCCTGGTGAAGAACACCGTCGTGTACGGCAAGTGCATGTCGGCTGACCTCTCCAACAAGGAGTGCCTGGGCGACGTTATTAAGAAGGTGTCGGTGAACTTTAGGCTGGAGATCCTCAAGGTCGTGCCCAGCTACGTGTCCACCGAGGTGGAAGCCCGCCTGAGCTTCGACACGCAGGGCACGATCACGCGCGCCCACCGTATCATTAAGCTGTACGAGAAAGCCGGCTTCAAGAAGGACTGTATCCTCATGAAGATTGCCAGAACGCGGGAGGGCACCCAGGCCTGCAAGAAGCCGCAGCAGGAGGGCGGCGCACTGGATAAGATCGCAACGTCACCCACCTGCTATACGGGTATACATCGGAGCAGGCCGTGGGCATGAAGTGCCGGAAGGGCACGCGCACCGCGTGGAGAACCCAGGCACTACGCGGACGTGTCCACGGTCAACACGGCATTCGGCGAGAAGCCGCTCATCACGACGCTGAACCCGGTGGTGCTGACCAAGTGAATGCTGGGGTCGGCCAACGGAGAGTTCGGCGACAGCCGCGCCATGCCATTCGACGAGCGTTACGTACTGACGACTGACGACTTCGTCATGGCAGTGGTCAACAACGCCATCTTCGCCAAGAAGTGGTTATGTGGACCCTCATGGCCGATACGACCGATGTGTTCGACCCCTGCATCTTCGGACAGGTCACGTCGTGGTACTGCTAGATGATTTCCACTTACGCACGAACAGCTCGTGAGTAGCTGCTTATGGACGGACTGGTGCGACTACGCTGCAGTTGCGTTGTTTGTAGCTGAAGTGAGCGTGTGGCAGGAAATCGTGCCAGTCGCAGTGGATCTGTGAGGGAAGCCGGCTCACGAGCGCGCTGTTCCGATTGATGGTGGTCGTGTGGTTTCTTTTACCCATAGGGACGGACTTCGACAAACTACGAGCAAGACGCCCTGAGTGCAAGACGGTGTCGAAGACCGCTGCAACCAAGTTTTTCGCGGTGGGTTCTCCATGCGCGATCACCCGCTAGGGTTTGACTGAATTGATGGACGACTACTACTACATGACGGTGCTCATTGAGCACTGCTCGAGCGCGACCAGATGAACTGCGAGCACTGGACACTTGATCCCGGACAACACGTTCACTTGCGACTCGTGGCTGCTGCGAGTGTCTGGATGCTGGTCCATTGGAGTTTCCAAGCAGCGCTTACGGCGTCCGCACGAGTGTCAATGTGTTCAACCAGGCGTTGAGGGACAATCTATTACAGGTCATGAAGCGATTTGGTCACGCCCTTTGGTCACGCCATCTTGGGATCTTTTGGAGTCGTGTTATCTGCCTGCCTCGCCTTGTGAGGCCTCAAAACTGCTTAAGACTGCTTTAAACGTGTCGTACTTCATGCTGGTTCATGTTCAGACTCTTCGAAGCTGCTATCTTCGCCGATAGCGAGCAACACATCGTTTTTCGTACGTTTGGGTGTAGAAGCCCCCAATTTGGCTCAAACCGGCTTTAGGGGCTTCAGGACAGCTAATTAGATCTCGTGGAGGGTGTGGCTTTCGCGAAGGGATCCTTCATCGATGGAAAGTTTGCTCGAGCGGTTTCTCATACTTAACACTAGCGTAACAGGGATGCAGGTGGCGCGACCAGCTGCACGCATGATGGACGCTACGAACTGGACGAACGGACGAGTGACGGCCGTGGCCGAGGGCTACAAGTGTGGACACCCGTCGGCACTCGCTACGATGGACGGACGGGCGGAAGCTATGACCAAGAGCTGCAGCTGTGTGTGTGTGTGATCGCACACGCCACGGTGGACGAACGGATGGAAGACGTGCGGAGGACTGCAATTGCGTGCGTCCGATGATGTGCGCAACGATGGACGAATCGGACGAGTAGAGGACGAGGGCTGGTCTGAAGGACCGCGGCCTGCGAACGGCCGGCACGCTGTCGTAGAGGGAAGCTTGAAGTACCTCCGGCGGCCGGCCCAATGCGCAACAATGACCGCGGGCCCGCTGAATTTGGTACAGCATACGGACTTTGGACGACCGAGAGCTCAGCGTGAGAGCTCACTCTTAAATCGGCGTTGGAGAACGCAAGTGGCCCGAGTGCTGCACTTTGGACAGACGAACAGCTACCGAGTGGCTGTGCTGAGGACGGGCAAGTGACGAACGAAGCGGCAGCTGTAGCCGTTAGTGAATCGTAGGCTAAGACCTAAATAAAGTATGCGACGTGCCATTGGGGTGCTCGCCGGCGCGGCGGACTTGTGTTATCCACTGACTGCCAGACGGACTTTGGAGCGACGGGCAGCGTGACGACCAACCCCGGCGTGCAGGGAGAGCAGAAGACAGGTTGCACTAGTGTAAGTCACGTGACCAAATCGCGTTACCAAATCGCTTCATGACCTGTAATAGGCATTACCGCTGGTTGATTCAAGACAAACATTTGCTCCGACGGCTTCAACCAGAACCGATGTCTGATGCTTGTCAAGGCCATGTGCCAGGACCTGCTCAAGGTGGGTCGGATGCGTGCTGCGTGACAGAACGCCGCCCAGGAGAATACGTACGTACAAGTACGCAAAAATAGCTTAGGACTCTACAAGTACAGCTTGTTTTGCATTTAAAGACGTAGGATACCGACGAAGGCTCTGAACCAGCAATGGTTTGTCGAGAGTCCCTGTGTTTTCATTTGAGAATTGCTCGCGCTTCGTGCTAATAGCCGGGCAGATGCTGCGGCTGCGAAGGAGGCGCAGGAGATATCCATGGCCCGTACATTATCGAGCTACCTTTTGATTATTTGACCTGTATCTTCTTATGGGAAAACCATCCCTTACCATACCTATTCTAAAATGCCAGGTCATCCCTCAATTAGGGGAGGCCTGGCTATACATGTATTGTGGCTTGCAGCGATTTTGGCAAATCAGGGCCTCCTATGTCCAATATATCGGGTCCGATTTGTTAAGGTGGTCCGATTAAATGGCATCGCCGTTCCGATTTGTTAGCAGCTACCCAAATTGCCGCGTTAATGTTGCAATTCTAATGGGCAGTGATTATCTCAGCTCAGCTAGTCGTTAGGTTTTCTAACGTATAATACCTATTAGTCCGCGGCGTTATATTATTATACAACGCTCTATTTTCAAAGCAGGGCGTTGTATTCGAGTTTTCAAAATTTAGACATTACAGTAATATTAGTAATATATCGTAGCATTGACTCCCAAAATAATTTGCAAATACCAGGAAAAATCCTACAAATAATATTAATAAATAAGTATAGAACCCAATTACTGTTCATGGAATTCGCCAAGGACCTTGGTGTATTTGATTCGAGATTTTTTCGATTCTGGTACTGACTTCATTAAAAAAACACACACACACACAGATATGGTTTCGAGGTGTCAGATGAGGACTAAAGCGTAAATCCACATTATGGTGCGAACAATTACACTCTCGCATAATTAATCAGTACTAGTTCTAGTATTTTAATTAATATTGTATTAAAATAAACAAATTGCCTTTTGTGTATGTAGAAAAAACTTGCTGAACATTTTTTTTAATATTTTTATTAAAATTTTAGGGAGAGCGTTCTATTTTTATATAACGCTCTGAGCAAGGGGGTTATATTCGAAGGGCGTTCTATTTGATGAGGGCGTACTAATCGGGATTATACGTTAAATGACTGTAATGTACCTCACCAAAAACTAAAACTATCTCAGCTCAGCTGTAGCAAATCGACTACAACCGGGGGTGCATGCAGGTCCGCCTGCCTTATACGGAACGTAGTGCCATGACAACGTACACTGTGTCGATTCTTTTAGCTAAGAAAGCAGAACGAACAAATAAACAACCTGTCGCTGCGCTGTCACCTTAGCCATCTCCGCGCCTACTAGTTAGAGTAGATGGACATTGACCATTGTAGAGCATGTATTATTTGACTTCATTATGGATTTCACCTGCTTTGAATGTTCGATCCCTATTTCAGACTCCAACAGCTCCGATTTATATAAATCGGGGTCCAATATAAAGTTGTAAATGAGAGGGCAAAATCCCTGCACGCCACAATACTAAGTATTCCTGATGAGCGGGTACAGTATGTATTAATACAGTGTATTCCTAACCTAGGGATTACTTCCGAGGGGATCGTCCTGTACATGTTCCATGAACATGTGCGGGTACCCGATAACAACAAGACGAACATGATGCAAAGGTTGATGTGCATTTGGTATGTACTTCTCTTGTCCACGATAATATGCGCGAATCACTCTTTCTACCACAGCGGTGCCAATTCTACTGGTAGCCAAACAAGCAAGGTAGCTACGAAAAGCTGAAATCAAGCTGAATCACATCATATTTTGTGCGAGGCTTTGGCCGTAAAACTATCGACGGAAGGAGCTCATCTGGCGATGCAATTGCAATTAGGTTTTTTTTCGTAAAACATAAACCGCAATAGCGATATTTGATCAAAGAATTGCCTCGGATTGTGCTTGATACAAGCTTTCTGATGAGCTCTGATTTAGAGGC
>JAIKVE010000464.1:0-19869 GCA_024679115.1 Phytophthora pistaciae | reverse complement strand
CCGCCGCGTAGCGCTTGGCGTACACCCGCTGCGCGCGCGGATGCGCCTCATGCAGCGAGTAGCCCGCGCTCGAGGTCGGGATGCGTACGTACTGCGCGTCCACCACGCCACGCTGCTTGCGGTGGAGCGCCATGTCGCCGAGTAGCGGATAGGAACTGAACCGTTCAGTGTTTGTAAGCTGAATTTCAACCTGCGATTGGGAATGCAATCCTACCGAATGTCATGTTGTCCTCCCGCTGTCCGAATCAGATGTCAACCCACTTCAACCACTTTCCTCGAGTTTACCAACGTAGCAAACGCCGCATGAAGGTGGACACACGCATGCTTTCTATTAATCATTAACTTTGGACAGCTCCGATCTTCTTACTTACTGGCCGCCTACCGTAGGCGTCACCGTCCCGACGTTCGGAGTGGTCGCGTTGTTCGCTGCTGCCGATCCCTGCAGCCAGCTTGAGAGCACGTCGCCCAGCACGGCGCCGTCCACGCTCTTGGCGGTCGCGTAGCCATCCGACTTGAGCCACACGTGCTGCTCGCTTTCAATGTTGAACCGCGTCACGCTCGTCAGCTTCGCGTGCGAGTCGAGGATCTGCGTCAGGTTGCCGTAGAACTGGCCAGCGTCCAGCAGAGTCGTGAACGGGTAGCCTGCGATGCCCAGCCGCGCCAGCTCGTAAAACTTGCGCTGTGTGGCGTCTCCGGTGCTGTCGATGTAGAGCCACTCGCTTTTGGGGGCCTCTTGGATCAGCGCATCGACCATCTCCGTGGCAGTGGCCGTTTTCGCCTTGCATTTCTCCACCAGTGGCGCTGGGAAGCTGAGGTCCACGTCGCATCCGCCGTAGTAGTCGACGAGCGAGCTTGCGGTCGTCTTGTGCTCTGGGAACACGCCAACGTAGCTGTCGGCCAGCACCTGGAACTTCGTTCCCTTTTGCTCGACCTCCCACATTTTGGCGACCTTGGCCGACCAAAGCTGCGCACCGAGCGATCCGGCGCTGTAGCCGCCGAGAACAAGCTGCTCCGGGTCGGGAAAGTTCTCAAGAGCCCAGTCCAGCACGGTCTTGGCATTGTTGTAGCCGTTGAGGTGCATGCTACGGTTCTGTCCGAGACACTGTTTATTGCCAAGAGCTTGGTTGTACGGACTTTCGGAGGCTTCGATTTCCGTGTTGCCGACGAAAAGGTCGCCCGTGCAGTACGGGAGGAAGACGATGTTCCAGTCGTTGAAAGGGTTGCCCGAGGCGCCGCGAGCCATGATGCCGCTGTTGTCCACCCTCGCGTTCGGCTTGACAAGAGGGCTGGCACCGAGCTGGCACTGCAGCGCGAAGTTGCACGTGAACTTGTCGACGCAGGCGCCGCCACCTTGGAAGTAGAGGAGAACCTTGGACTTATCCTTCTTCTCGTTCGGGAACACCTGGAAGAAGTACGTGGAGATCGACTCGAACGTCGTGGTGTTGTCCTTGTACTCGTCGAAAGCGCAGCGAGTGTTTCCTCCGGGGTAAATGAGGATGCTGCCATCGCTGGTGGACGCAGTTAACGAGTCGACCCCGCATTTTTCCGAGGGGCGGAACGTGCAGCTGTTGCCGTCGGCTGCGCTCACAGCCAAGGCAGAGAGAGCCAACAGCGCCGCCACGAGTCTGGGGATGAACATGCTGGTCAACGCGTGTCCAGGTGATTTCGAGAATGAACTGGTGCGCTGTCGGCAACGAGGCCAGCTACAAACGCAAGCAATGAGCGCTGTGTCAAGCTGTTCTTGGGCACCTAGGCAAGATTTCGTCGAAGATGGGGAAATCGGCTCCTCTCTGCTGACTCTGGTTTCACCGAACACGCGAAAGCATTACTGCAGCAGATAGAGCTTCTGTCTCTTTTGGACGACGCGGATGTTGCTGCCAGGAGGCATGAACTTGATCATGAAAGGCAACTCTCGCAGTGAACGATATTCATTGACGTCGCCATTGCATACACGTCGGCGAGCGCAGCTGTCCTGCAAGATACCCGGGTGTGTCATTACCGAACGGTCTGCTCGCCACGACGTTCGACTGGTGCACACACTTGACAAGATAAGATGAAGAAATGTAGGTTATTCATTTGCTTATGTTCATGTAGGCGGCTGGTACCCTATCTCATCGGCTGTCGGGAGTTTGATCTGGCTCACAACGTGGCAGAAGAAAGGTGAATGCCATCGGGCTTTTAAAAAAAGCCCCACCAAGACGAAGTGTACTGTACCTTGACACTCGTGAGGAACGTGAAATTAGCGCGGAAACTTAGGGGCGAAAGCAGACGCTCGCTTGCAGCAACATTATTCACTGGGGCCCGCACAGCACCTGAGCGATGGTACAGTGATACAAGACGAAGTGGACCAATATCATACCGGTAATATGTACCCTGAGCATTCACCGACCTGTAACCGTGTGAAAAATATTGCCGGATTCTGCCGGATAAAAACTTTTTGACCAATCAGAGACGCCTCAATCCGGCAGCGCTGAATTTCAGACCGCCGGCTGGAGGGGAGAGGCCCAGTCGCAAACCCAAACGAGCGACCTCGAGCATGGATCAAGCGATTATAGACCTCGTAAATAGGTTCCCTGCAGACGGAGAGGAGGAAAATCTGCGCAGTCTTCTGAAGCCGCAGCACGCGAAGCCGCTGCGCAGTGCTGCTGTGAAGCTGAAGCTTAACCCCCAGAGCCTCAAGTCCAGCAGCGACAACAAGCAGGGATACATCGAACTTCTGGTGAAGTATCATCGTGACAAGGCTGAGGATAATTATCACCACCGGCCACAAATACATCAAACATTATCGACACCGGCCCAACTTGAAGTTAGTAGCGATATCATCTGACAGTATCTTATGGGACGAGCCAGAGAAGGCTGAGCAAAAGTAGTGGAGCTGCGTTCAGTCAAAGGAGTGCAGTCAAAGACAAAGAAGTGGAAGGCGAAGGATGCTTTCAGCAACACTGGCGCTTGGACCCTGCAGCGGTGCAGAGCTTTGTTCGGCTTCGTCGCTGGTGCTGCAAGCGTCAGCGTGGGATCTGCGGCTTGGTAGGTTCTCGAATACAAATGAATGAGGTTGACTCGCTTACTTGCACACGTTTTGTGGCGTTTGAGCATAGATTCGGTGCTGTGAAACCTGCCATGGTGCTTCGGCTACTCTACGTGATCGCAGAGCGCTGGTATTCGGAGAGATGGACCAGAGTACGTTGAAGCTACTGCTGCTCAATGCGTAAGTACCTGCTTGCCCCACGACGGAGCTGCACCTTCATCGAAGTTGCTAACCGTCTTCCTAACTTCTCCGCTTCTATCGTTGTAGTGATCGAAGCTGTTGCAAGCATCTCGGCAGACTGTATCGGCAAGCGTTCATGCGGCCGGCTTTACGGGCTACGTCGTGCCTAAAGTGAATGAAGCCAGGTAATTTTGTTGCGTAATACTCATGCCGCGAGGTTGAGTCTAACATGCAGTGGGCCTACTTTGGCTCACTACTACGGCTTACACGTGTGCGCACGTGTATGAGGAAGCGTAGGTTTCTTTTACTTGAATTAAGTATACTCGAGATCCACGAGTATACTTTAAGCAAGATAAAGACTCTAAGTAGCGGGTTTTGGTAAAGATGAGAACTGATATTTTGTTTTATGCCTATGAACTTCCTCCTAAATGTAATATTCTCAACTAGGAATCTGCCAACGGCTGGTTGGCAGGATTCCGCTAATATGCATGTCGCTCATTGGTTAAAAGATGCTGCTTTCAACCAATAGGAATCCTAAGTGTCTATGGACGGACCACCCGTCGTGGTGATCGTAAATGAATGTAACGTACACCAAGGCCGAGGAAGTGTTCGAACCTTTAACAGACATCGCGTCTGCTAGAGTTACAAGTGGCTGTAGCCACTTGTGCGTGTAACCCCGTTACATAACATGCTTATTTATTTTCGCTTTAATGAAAAGGATGGCGAGGTAACAGCGCTTAGCTGCTGTGACTATCCAGCGACATGGAATCACTGACAAATTGCGAAGTCTGCTGTTGTGTATTTAGGAGCAAGGGCCGACCCAGTGTTTGAATGCACCTTTGCTTGATCCGCATGTGGGGGGTGAGCGGTGTGGTAATAAAGCCCAGTGCCCCCAAACCCGGAGAGAAGGAAGCATAAAAGCATTGGGGAGTCCCAACAAGCAGGCTTTAAATGCAAGGTACCGGTTTTATTAATGAAAGTGATTAGCTTCATCTAATCTAGATTCGTATGCATACGCTTTTCTTTTGTAGGGAACTCCACAGTCTATGGATTCTCGCCCGACTAAATCAGAAGCTGTACTCGCTCACGATATCCGGGTTTTCTGCTTCAGAGTTGACAAACGCGGTGCGCCGTTGCAGTATCTCGAGAGGGCAGCTTCCAACGATGTAACGCCAGGTTGAACGTCGCTGTCGACATTTCCGTCGGGTTGATTGGGACACTTCGCGGCATTATGACCCTCGGTTTTGCCACATCGACTGCACGTGATTTTTTTTCGCTTCTTTTTCACTTCCGAGCGAATTTCACTGGCGAAGTACTCGAGCATCTCTGCAGCGATGGCAGCTTGCTCACCACCCTGTCGTTTTGGCTTTTGCGCGGGCTTTCGTGTCGACGCAGACGCTTTGGGCTCGCCACGACTCAGAATGCGTTTTTCACGTGCTGCTATGTCGCGGGGGATGCGAGCGGCGGAACGAGCAGCTTGATTGTAGCGCGGCGGCGCATGAATGTTGTAATCCGGAAGAAGCGCAGGCAGGAATGGAAAACTGATGACAGCGCCTTGAAGGCTTGGGCGTACGCAGCAACCGTGTACGCGTGGTGGTAGAACCGGAACGCGCCTGCCGTTGATGTACGCTTGCCGTTTTGGCTGAATACGGCTGCTACAATGTGACGGCAAGGAAGCTGCAGTTGCTGGCGATCAGCACACCGTGTGCAAGTTCCACTGGTCAGGTCGACGGTGAAGGTACGCCATTGTTGCTCCTTGTCTTCGCCACTTCGAGCATGCAATTCCTCCTCATCTTGGTCTAACTCATCCATGCTTCTCAACAGGTCATCTACTAGGTAGAGGGAGTCAGTGCTTTTCCTAACGGTGCAGGCTGCAGCACCCCAGACTTGCTTGTCAAACATAGCCTTTGCACCGGGCGTGACGGTGTGCTTTGCGGCTAACCACTTCTTGGCTTTCTTTTTCTTTGTCGTTCAATGTTTCCACAGCCAGATTGCAGAACAGCACTAGAGCTTCCAGGACTTGGGAATCCCGGACTCCGCCCAAGAGGAGTGCATTGTTTTGCCCCTCCACTGCGCTCGTCGTCCTGCCCGCGAAGAGAGCGCAAGGAGCACCATACGACCGTGTTTGTTTCCATTGGGTTTCAACGGCGGATATTTCTTCGGGGTTAAGTGCACAGTTGCCAAACTTCGTCCAGCTTCCTGGGTGCAGTGCGCGCAAGTACTCGGCCGCCGACTGAGTCTGCTTCTGACCATTGACGCTCCTGATACGCACGGCAGGAAACTGCTTATCAATCACCGCCAGAGCTTTGTTGTATTCGTCCAACGTTGTCGTTGCTTGAAGACGGAAAATTAGCCCCTTGATGTTGTCGATGTTTGGCTCAACTGCGCGAAAGTGGCTGCAAACGTTGAAGTAGATGTGCCAAGCGCAAAACTTAAGGTTGAGATGGATGCCGATCCGGTCCAAGCGCACTTGAGCGTCACGTTGCTTGCCTCTCTCCGTGAATGTTGCTCTGTCATGTAGCTTGATCCCGGCAGCAATGCAATTAGCAAAGAACCATTCAAAGTTCTCAGCTGTCTCTTTGTGGACAAATGCTATCACAAGAGGAATATTGGCCCAGTTACCATCCTTGCCAATGACCAACAAGCACACACCATTGTACTGCTCATTCTTCATGTGTGTACCGTCACATTCGAGCAGAGGTACACAGTTGTCTTGAGCTGCCACTAGCGCACCGAAACTCAGGAACAACCGGAAGAAACGCCCTTTACTATCCAGCTGGCAGCACACTCTGGAGCCAGGATTGAGCCGCTCGAACGACCGCAGGAAAGCTGGGAGTTTGGCGTAGCTACCATCATCTCCGGCCATCATTTTCTTTGATTTGGCTATTGCTCTGTATAGTAGCGCGGGTCGGTCGTCCACGTTCACGTTGTCCACCACCTTCAACGCCGAGGCCACACGAGCACGCGCGCTGCTCAGGCCTTTTACAAGGGCGCTTCTAAACCCGGGTAGTTTTGCCAGGATGTCAGCGGACGCCTCGCCAACAGAGTCACAGCTCGGCGAATGCACCAGTTCTGCCGAGCTGACGAACCAGGCACCCTTAGGACAGAATACGAGCTTCGTGTTGGCACGTTTCGTCGGCCGCTTCTTACTCAAAGAAACCTCCCAAGCACAGAACGCCTCCGACTTGCACCCCCAGACGTTTTTGTGACCGGAATGCCCTATCTGCACGATGGACTTGTTCTCGTTGAAGGCGTATGCGCGGAGAAACTCAGTAGCGACTGGAGCCGAGGCAAACACGTCGTGTTTCTTGATGGTCTCCCTTCCAAAGTGCTCCCGTAGATTTACCTTGCCTGTTTCCATGCTCGAAGGAAAGTGTGACTAACAATGAACACCAAGTATGGGTCGACCTTTATAATGTCGTAGCTTCAAATAACAGACCAATCAAATGTATTTATCTGCCACCTGCTTCAAGTTGGGCCGGTGTCGATAATGTTTGATGTATTTGTGGCCAGTGATGATAATTATCCCAAGGCTGATGGCAAGCTCGGGGCGCGCGCAGGGCCGACCAAGAAGCAGCAGCAGGTGCAAACTGAGTGGCGCGTTTCGGAGCACGACATCTTTCTCCTGGCGAATATCGTGTTCAGCGACGCGTTTGTGGATCGCATGCCCGAGGCCGACAAGAATCAAACACGCGCGGCTCCAGATAATGATGTTATTAACGAAAGCAGCCCATACTGGAAGGACGTCACCAAGGCGTGCAACGAGGAGCGCGAGACGTACAAAGGACTTGTCGCCATTCGTTTACAGTATCAAGGCATTCATCCAGAGAAAGCGGTCGCGCACAGCACTTCAAAGCTCATGGACATGTGGAAGACTCTGATCAATCGGTACGCCGTGACGCACAAGAAGTCGACGTCGGCTGGCCATAACGACGGAGATTTTATCAGCCACTCCAATGGGCGAATTGATATTCTGTACCTCCACGATTGGCTTCAGATTCATCCCAGCCAATTGCCGAAGGTATGTGGAAGCGTGATACGGCAGCCTCCGGTGTCAGCGTCAAGGCAGCCTCCGACGTCAGGGCCAAGGCAGCCTCCGATGTCAACGCTAAGGCAGCCTCAGACTTCAACATTTGAGAGGGAAATCGAGAGCGACTCAAGCGCACTCGTGGAGAGATCTGCCGGTAACAAGCGGCGTCGAGATAGCCCAGAGAGGCAGAGCTCAACGGAGCATCTCGTCAACCTCGTCAAAGAGCAGCGCGACGAGGAGAAGGCGATACGTGGCTACGAAGCCGTTACTCGATCCTCTATTGCCGCGCAAAATGCGCTGAAGACACTACAAATGATGAAGGACGCTGGAGCCAACGAGGAACTTGTCGTGCAAGCACAACAGAAGGTCGATGTTGTAGTCAAGCGCTGGATGGACGAGATGGATTCAATGTAAGTAGTGAAATTCGGAATGTGTGAGTCTGGCGTAAGAACATCTGAGGATACTGTATTGACTTCGGACGGAGTCTGAAGAGCGATCCGGCAATCTGGCACCCTCCTTAAGTACGATCTTTGCTTGTCATTCCTCCGACATCCTCATCAAAAACGAGTCCGACTGCTGTCCATGGGCTCTGGAGCGCGTTCGCCTCGTCGGCATGGAGTCCTGCACTTCTTGTTGTTGGGCAGTCTTCTCTATGCTCTAGTGGTGCTGGTTTCCGCTGCGCTCAGTGTCCACTCGACCCGCTCACTGCCATCGGTGCAGTTCAGCAGCTTCTTCGATTCGGTCAAAAGCGCATTCGGCCGCACCAAAGCGCAGCAACAAGCAGACGAACACGCGCTGCATGTGGGGATCCTTCCGGCCGGAGGGTCAACGGAGCGACGCTTAAAGTGCATCGGCTGGAGAGCGACAGGGGACTGCAAACCGGATGGACCTCGACTGCCGGAGCTCGACAGACCATGCACGAAAACCATTCCCCGCGGTCAGTCTGGCTATTGCGAGCTACAGGACGAAGACACCGGAGAACTATTCAAGGTCACACGACGGACTTGTGCAGACGTGGTGGGGAAGGCGGCAATTTTCAGGTGTCTGGAGGCTCCAATGTTTGCAAACTTTCATGTTTTGGCGCAGGAGGCCGTGAAACGAGCACTCGAGTCTGGATTCGCGCTGCCGAATGTACAGATGAATGACAACGAAACGCAGGACGGCATTGTGATGGTGGTGTACCCGAAGATGGTGCCGAGCACTTACGCGACCATCCGAGTGCTCCGAGAGGTGCTCAAGTGTCGACTCCCGATTGAGATCTGGTTTCGCCCCAACGAGATGCGGAAGGTGACAGCGGCGATCGACCCGCTTCATCAACTGGCAGCACGCGATTCGATAGGCGGCATCACGTTCCGAGAGATCGACGATCCTCTTGCTGTCGAGTTTGCGACGAAAGTGTTTGCCATCTACCACAGCGCCTTCGATCGCGTGCTGTTCCTGGACTCGGACAACGTTCCGGTGCGAGACCCCAGTTTCCTGTTCCAGACGCCGGAGTTCCTAGACACCGGCGCCGTCTTCTGGCCTGACTTTTGGCATCCGCAGCACACCATGTTCTACCTTGGGGAAGATTCGCTGTTGTGGGAGTTGTTGGACCTGCCATTTGTGGACATGTTCGAGCAGGAGAGTGGCCAGCTACTCATCGATCGGCGGCGCCACGCTGCTGCGATCGAACTGCTTCGCTTCTTTGCCTTCCATCGTCCGAATCCGTTCGTCCAGCTGAAGCTCGTGTGGGGCGACAAGGATTTGTTCCGCTTGGCGTGGCTGAAGCTGGGCGCCTCCTTCCACATGATCCAGCGCCCCCAGCAGTAGCAGGTACAGCTATCAACCGGTCATTTTGCGGGATGACGATGGTCCAACACGACGCTGAAGGCGCAGTGCTGTTCCTGCACCGCAACTCGCACAAACTGACCGGAGGCAAAATCAACAACCCAGTCGATGAAAAGCTCAAGGCCATGAGACGAGAAACTCCTGCAGACCATAAAGACAGAAGCGCATCCAGCTCCGAGGAGTACCCCGACGCGGCGATTTGGACGCATCTTTTGTCCTTCCGGAGCTCCTCACCGCGCTCCGAGTACCAGATCCAGAGCTACCACGCCGAGCCCGAGTTCCCGAAGGACCAGATCTGCTACGGCCAGCGCTATCTGGACGCCAACGAGAACTTCTACGCGCAGGAGTTCGCTGACTTGAGTTTCTCGGGGCTGGAGACGGAGCTGCGGCGATTTGCGATGGAGGCAGGCCAACTCCACCAGGCCAAAGTGGACGCGGTCGCGATGGAGAAGCACCCTCAGAAGCGCAGGCAATTCCGACAGCAAGCTGCTGGCGGCTGAACCAGCAGCAGCAATCCGAGGCGCTGGATGACCACGGAGGATGATTATGATCGGGCCGTGGCGAACAGATGGCCAAGCTGGCAGAGACTGCACAACGTCGCGTCGTCACGACGGCGTCGTGGCACGGACACTTCGCGCGTGTCTCCTTCTGAGAGCGAGTGAGTTACAGTGGCTGCTGCGGTCGACTCGCGCGGATGTCGGAGTCCTTGGCCGCCAAAGCAGCGATGGAGGCCGCGCCTTGCGCTCGACGGTGGAGACCTCGCTTCCTTCAGACGCTGCTGCTCGGCAGCATGCTGTACGCAGCGCTGGTGCTGGGCTGGGCGATGACCAACATGCACTCGAGCGCCAGTCAAGCTAATTCCGTGCCGATGGAGTTCGAGACGGTCTTGGAGCAGGTGCAGCGGCCGATGACTCACGTGCTGCAGAAGGTCAAGGAGACAGTGAAGGAGATACGACGCACGCCTTCGCCCGAGGAGCTGGAGGCGGTGGCGCACGCAGACTCCGTCCCGAACCTGCCAGGGGGACAACTGCAGTGGAGGAATCTCACGTGTGTTGGCTGGCGAGCCACAAGTGGCTGCAAACCCGACGGTCCGCGTCTGGTGGCGAAGGACTTGAGCTGCGAGGAAGAAGTTCCTGAGGGGAGCTCCGGCTACTGCGAGGTCCAGGACGCGAACACTGGCGAGTACTTCCGTGTCATGCGTCGAACGTGTGCGAGCTACAAGAAGTCCCAAGTGTTTCGATGTGTTGACGCTCCGCAGTTCGCCAATTACCACGTGGAGGCCATGAATGCCGTTCGAGACGCCCTCGCTGCGGGGTCTGCTCTCCCCAATGCTGTGCAGACCGAAGCAGTTCAAGATGGGATTGTCATGGTTGTGTATCCCAAGCTCATCGCCAGCGCGTACGCAACGATCCGCACCCTGCGCGATGTTTTGGGCTGTCGATTGCCCATCGAGATTTGGTTCCGGCAGGACGAAATCGATCGCGTTCCGAGAGCGCTCACTCCTCTTCAGCAGCTAGCGCAGAACGACACCGTGGGCGACATCATCTTTCGTGAAATCAACGACTCGCAGGCTGTTCGTTTTGGAGCGAAAGTGTTTGCACTTTACAACAGCGGCTTCGATCGGATCCTCTTCCTCGACGCCGACAATGTGCCTGTACGAGACCCAACGTACTTGTTCAAGTCTCCCGAGTTTGAGAGAACGGGCGCTGTCTTTTGGCCAGACTACTGGCACCCTCACTACACCATTTTCTACCTGCACGGGGACTCGCTGCTGTGGGAGCTTCTCGATATGCCGTACGTCGACATGTTTGAACAGGAGAGTGGTCAGCTTCTGATTGACCGACGACGGCACGCGGCGCCATTGGAGCTCGTGCGGTTCTTCACATTCCACAAACCCAATCTGATCGAGGAGCTCAAGCTTCTGTGGGGAGACAAGGACCTCTTCCGCTTCGCCTGGATCAAGCTGGACGTGCCGTTTTACATGGTTCAAACGCCACCCGCAGTCGCCGGCGCAGTCAACGGGACTTCGTTTTGTGGCATGACCATGGTCCAGTATGACGCTCAGGGCGACGTGTTGTTCCTGCACCGTAATGCCAAGAAGCTCACGGGCGAGGTATTGTACAAGCCTGTGAATTACCACATCGAGGCTAGGAAGCGCATCAGGTCGAGGTTGATCAAGCAGGGCATCCACAAAATCCCGACTGTGGAGGAAGTGGAAGAGGAGGTCAGGACGATGAGGAAGACACCGCCACCGAGACTTGAACCGGCAGAACCCGACGGAATCGCAGACCAAGCCATATGGACGCATCTCCTGTCCTTCAGGAAAGATGCCCCCCGCTATGAGTACAAGGTCAAGTCGTACTATGCGGCGCCAGATTTTAAGGAGAGGCAGCGGTGCTATGGCGAACGTGACTATACGAGAGCCAAGTATTTCGAGATGCAGAAGTTCGCTGACTTGAGCTTTTCTGGCTTGGAGACGCAAGTTCGGCGGTTTGCCGTGGAGGCGGCGCGAATTCGTCGTGGGAACGCAGAAGCGCCTTGGTTAGCCGCGTAGATTAAGTTATAAGGCCGGATTACCCTTCTCGCTCTTCTTTCCGGTAATCTTTGGCATGACAGGCACATCTTCTTGTCAGTCCAGGATGCGAACCTCATCGATAAGATATAGCGAGCGAACAATTAGCTGTCAGTCTGCCCTTGCGCCCCTATTGAACCTGAACCTGCATCAAGAGTCTTCGATCTTCGGGCCAATAGCTTCAGACCCCCCCCCCCGATTTTTTCTGTCCGGTTTCATGCGCGGACTCACGATGAGGTACACTTTGCCACATGATCTTACCGGTACACGATGATGCGATGCTGAGCGTTTACCGGGTGCTGTGCTGATCGTCGCATCATCACCTCGCTGCGTTTGACTCTGACGGGCACGACCGCAGAGCAGCAGTGCTGGCACGGCACGGATAATGACGCGGAGGAGATGGAACTTGTTGCCGAGGGCAGAGCAATCCAACGTAGAGTGTCAAACCCGCCTGAAGAAGCTGAACTCCACCATGTAGCGCTGCTCAGCTCCTTCCCGTTTATGTTGTAGGTACAATCCGCGAGCACCGGCGACTGCAACGTGGTGCAGACTCTGCGCAGCTTGTCGCGGATGCTTTTGCTAGCGTGGACGCGGCGTCGGACTGGCGGTCTGATGATCCTTCCACACCATCTGAAAAACTTGGCAGCCCTAGAAGGAGAAAAATCCACACTGGAGCTGCGCCTCACTTTGCCATAGCGAGGACCGGCAGGGGGTGGTCGAGGTCATCCGCCACTCGAGATTTCGACTGTAAAGACGCAGAGGCACGATGACAACCGCAGCGCCGATGCTGTCCCAAGTCTGCGGCCAACCCCCGCACCAGACGACGGAGACGGAGCCGCTGATCGACGCGCCAACAAGTCACATCCGCGCGCTGTCGCAGCCGGTCGTGCGGTTTTGGCAGCGGTGGCCGCGAGTTTTGCTCACATTGGGCGCGATCGTCTACGTGTCGGTGTTGGTCGTGTGGGCGTCCAGCAACTCAAACAGGACCATCGACAGCGCCCAGCCCTCTGCAGTCCAGGAAGAGTCACAGGTGCCAGTGAGACCCTTTCCATCGGGGGAAGCAGCACCTCGACGCCTTCAATGCGTGGCCTGGAGAGCCACGGGCAGGTGCAGACCCAACGGACCCCGCGAGCCTCAGAACGACAAGAAGTGCTCCGACTTCATCGTCAACGGCATGTCCGGCTACTGTGAAGTGGAGGATATCGACACGGGGGAGCGGTTCCAGGTCATGCAGCGACACTGTACGAGCTTGAAGGGCGACGTGAAATTCCGCTGTTCGGACGCTCCGTCATTCGTGAATTATCGCTTCGACGGTAACGCGGCAGTGCAGAAAGCTCTGGTCCCCGGTTTCGCCCTGCCTCACGTCACCTCTGACAACACAGGAACTCCACGTGACGGCATTGTCATGGTCGTCTACCCAAAGCTCTTGGCCAGCGCGTACGCTACCGTCCGAGCGCTTCGCGACGTCCTCAAGTGTCGACTGCCTATCGAGATTTGGTTCCACGTCGACGAGATCGGCAGCGACTACGCGTTGCTGGCCCCGCTGCAACAACTCGCCATCTTGGTGGGTGGCGTCTCGTTCCACCCGATGTACAACCCGCGGGCCAAGGGGTTTCTATCCAAGGTGTTCGCCATCTACAACAGCCACTTCGAGCGCGTGCTCTTCCTGGACGCAGACAACGTGCCTGTGCGCGACCCGAGCTTCCTGTTTACGAGTGCCGAGTTCGAGGAGAACGGAGCGGTCTTCTGGCCCGACTTCTGGCACCCGAGACGCACGCTCTTCAACTTGCACGCTCGCTCGATGCTCTGGGAGCTGCTGGACATGCCGTTCGTGGACATGTTCGAGCAGGAGAGTGGGCAGCTGCTGGTGGACCGGTCACGGCACGCCGCCCCATTGGAACTCGTCTACTTCTACGCCTTCCATGAGCCCAATTTCATCGCAAAGCTGGACGTCGTGTACGGCGACAAGGACTTGTTCCGTCTGGCCTGGATGAAGCTGAAGGCTTCGTTCCACATGATCGAAGCCGTACCAGCCATGGCTGGGCGATCGATCAACGGGTCGTTCTGCGGGATGACTATGGTGCAGCACGATGCAGCAGGAGAGATCCTCTTCTTGCACCGCAACCAGCACAAACTAACCGGTGAGCGTGACGATAAACTGGAGAAGGCGGCGATGGAAAACAAGGTCGTCCCTCCTGAAGAAGCGTTCGGAGCCCCGCAGTCGGATGGGTACCCGGATCCCGTCATTTGGACGCACTTGCTGTCGTATCGCAAGGACGCGAGCCGCAGACTGTACTCGGTGGACGCGTATCGCGCCGATCCTCAATTTCCCAAGTGGCAGCCGTGCTATGGTCGACGGTATGTCGAGAAGCAGAAGTTGTTTGAGCTGCAGGAGATTGCGAGCTTGAGTTTCGCCGGGATCGAGACGGACGTCCGCCGCTTTGCAATGGAAGCAGCGCGACTTCGGCATGCTCAGGGCGTCGCGTGGGTAGGAGGGCAGCCGACAAACACTACGCGAGAGTGAACACTCGTCTAGTTTAGTTTTAGTGACAATCGATATCTATCGTTTACATAATTTAGATTTATTCTGTACATACGCGCTCTCAATCGAAGCTACGTGGATTTCATGGAGGCTTGAAGCTTTTCAAGCTGTTGAGCACCTTCCATTGCAAAACGCCGTAGATGGGTCTCGAGCTCCGAAAAACTGAGATCGGCGATCTTCTGGGCGTAAAAGTGGTCGTTGTCGCTGATGTCACGTTGGCCATAGCACCGCTGCCACCCTGGAAAGTCAGGCTCGGCACTGTAAGATCGAATTCTGTAGTCGATGCGACGTGAAGTGTTGCGGAACGACCACAGGTGGGTCCACATGGCTGGGTCGGGGAGGTTGTCCGGCTCTGGTGGCTCCAAAGTAGGCGGAGGTGTTCGCATTAGAATCTCGCGTTCGACTTGGACAAGTTCGTCATTCAGCACGACTGGGACCCCTTTGTCGAGCAGCTTCAACCGAGCCTGCTTGCGCGCTTCAACGTCGTAGTTGATCTCTTGTCTCTTGACTCTGCCCGTCAGTTTGTTGGAATTACGGTGAAGGAATAGCACGTCGCCATTGGCGTCATGCTGGACCATGGTCATGCCGCAGAAGGACTCATTCACAACTTTACCCGCTACAGCCGGCGCTGTTTGGATCATGGAGAACGGCACGTTAAGCTTAATCCACGCGTATCGGAAGAGGTCCTTGTCGCCGTACACGAGTTTAAGCTGCTCGAAGTGGTTGGGGCTGTGAAACGTGAAGAAGTTTACAAGTTCCATCGTGGCTGCGTGGCGGCGACGATCGATGAGCAGTTGGCCACTCTCCTGTTCGAACATGTTGACGTACTGCATGTCCAGCAACTGCCACAGCAATGAGTCGCCCATGATGTGGAAAATGGTGTACTGCGGGTGCCAAAAGTCCGGCCAGAAGACGGCGCCGGTCCTCACAAACTCCTCCGACTCGAACAGATACGCCGGGTCACGCACGGGTACGTTATCCGCATCCAGGAACAGCACCTGGTCAAAGTTGCTGTTGTATACTGCATGCACTTTGGCCGCAAAGCGAAGAGCTCGCTTGTCCTTAATCTCCCGAAACGTGATCCCGTCTGCTCCATCCTTCTCCGCCAGCTCCTTCAGCGGTTCTAATGCTCTAGGCACCCTCCTCAACTCGTCATTCCTGTACCAAATCTCAATCGGTAGTCGGCACTTGAGCACTTCTCTTAGCGTCCGCACCGACGCGTAGGCGCTGGCCAACAAACTCGGGTACACGACCATGACGATCCCCGCTTTGGGTGGCCCATCCGCCTTAACATTGGGCAAGTTGAACCCCGGCGCCACCGCTTTCGCCACCGCCTGACGCGCTTTGAAGTCGAAATTGGCAAAGTCCGGCGCGTCCGAGCAGTAGAACTTGGCCCCTTTCTTGACGGTGCTGCACCCGCGGCGCATCACGCGGAACCTCTCGCCCGATTCCACGTCTTCAACCTCGCAGTACCCCGAAGCTCCGTCCTCCACCAGTCGGTTGCACGCCTTGTCGTTGGCCAAGTCTCGGGGCCCGTCCGCGCTGCAGTCGCTGGTGGCTCGCCACCCGATGCATCGGAATTGACGCTCGGCCGTCGCCCCACCCGGAAGGGGCTTAACCGTCAACGCGTGGGCCTCGGCCGCCAAATCCTCGGGCGTCGCAGCGTGTTGGTTGCTGTTGGTGAAGAGGTGGACGATCGACATCGGGAGACTCTCGGGCGTCCCCGAGCTTTCGTGGACGCTCGTGACGACCCAGAGCAAGACCATGAGCGAGTAGAGCACGCTGCCCACCAGCATCAGCCGCAGCAAACCCGGCCGGCATTTCGGCGGAGCGAGGGGCAACTTCGCGGTCGAGTCTGCCATTGCGTCCACGTGTTCGTGTCCCGAGCCGGGCGGATATGCGAGTGCGGCGAGCGCACGGCAGAGCGGGCCGGCATCCTGCTGCGGCATGAGCGCAGCGGAGACTGCAACAGATGCCACGCAATCAGACGACGACAGACGAGTCTCTCAGTTGAAATGTACCCATTGCACTTTGAAGGGATTATGAGACTTATAATGGCTTCATAGAGGTGTTTTTGTATATTTAGCAACCTCTTGCCGAGAATAACTGAGGTTTTAAACTATTGATTGAAGGTTTATGCAGTTCAAACTGAAGTTTACGGTTTTTGATAAAAACGGATGCCACGAGTACTGTAAACATGCCCGTTGAATTGGCTGAAGAAGTGGTCACCCACCGAGCTTCCTACACTGTAGCTTCCATCACGTAATGGTGCAAGTCCGATTCGATGCCAGAGAAGCTCAGGTCTGCAACCTCATCCTGTATCTCAAAGTACTGGAGATCGTCCCCGTATCGTTTACTGTAGCACCGTTGCCACCGCGGTAACTCGGGCGCAGCACGACACGCTTCGACCTCGTACATGTACAACGATGCACTCGTGTTCTTCCAGAGCGACATTAAATGCGTCCAGTTGACTGGGTGATGGTACTCGGCCGACTGCGGAGCCATTAGCGCCTCGGGCGGCGGGATCTCCACGTTTTCTGGAAATGCTTTTGCCACCGTCGCCACCTCCTCCACCGCGCTGGCCAGTAAGTTGTCGTTAATTCCTGCGCAGGAGCAGCATTTCTCCATCGGCGTCGTGCTGCGCCATCGTCATGCCACC
Source organism: Phytophthora pistaciae (assembly GCA_024679115.1). Lineage (NCBI taxonomy): Eukaryota > Oomycota > Peronosporomycetes > Peronosporales > Peronosporaceae > Phytophthora > Phytophthora pistaciae. Next base: position 3,031 of record JAIKVE010000464.1, on the reverse strand, counting down.
AAACGATTCAAATAAATAAAAGAAATAAATAGGCGACAAATTTTGTCGCCCTACACAAGCACCAGCTTCCGAAAGTAGTTGGGCTCGTGAAACGCATAGAAGTATTAATAATATACCAACTTTAAAGGTGCAGTATGCCGAGTATGACCCACCATTAACTGCCCGCCCTCCTGCTCGGACATATTCACAAAAGGGGTGTTCAGCAATTCCCACAGCATCGAGTGTACACTGTACATGCACATTGAAGATTGTCCGCCCCGGGTGCCAAAAAAGTCTGGCCAAAACACCGCGAGATTTGTCTCGAACTCTAGCGACGTGAACAAAAAGGTGGGGTCACGCACGGGCACGTTGTCCGCGTCCAACACCAGCACCCGCTTGAACTTGCTGTGGTAGAATGCGAAGATCTTCGGCAAGAATCCCTTCGCTCGCGGATGGGGTTTGTACACTGTGTCCACCGACGAACATGGTCAGCCGCTGCAGTGGTGCTATTATAGCAACGCGAAGTCTTCCCCAATTTCATCGACGTGGAGCCAGACTTCTATCGGTAGGCGGCACCCGAATACGTCTCGGATGCTGGCGTATGCACTATTAATAATAGCAAGCACTTTAGGGTACGTAGACGAGCGAAACAATTCCGTGGCGTGGGTAAATCTGGCTTTGTTGGCAAGTTGCCAATGGCAACGTTTGGTAGTGACATCCTTAGCGGTGCAACCCACCGCAGTGGGTGCGCGCGCATGCCTTGGAAGTGCTCACCCGAGTCCAAGTCTTTAACCTCGCAGTTTCCGGCTGTAGTGCCAGTGATAGTGTCGATGCAGCTCTTGCCGTTCTGATGCCCACGTGGGCCAGCCAACACACCGGAGCCTGCGCCGGGTTGTTTCCCTTGGCGATAGTCGTTTCGGTTCATGAGATAAAGTGTTATAGCTGTCCAGGAGGAGGTCGTTGATCTCCGTGACTGCGTATACAGATACCACTAAGCTTTTTGAACACCCGATCAACGCATACCTTTTATATGTGTTAAGTACGATGATCATTTTAGCAAGGATACCTCTATCGGAAGACTGCACAGCTCGGATTCTAGACCAGCAAGTTGCGACCGGGAGTTTGGTGTTGTCCAAAGTAACTAGCACGGATAGTCTCCTGGACGGCGTACATGCATTCGCCTAAGCGAAAGCCTCCATCCACTCACGACCCGCAGCATCACATTTCTTGTACAGATCTTGTAACCTCTATGAACCAAAAGAGTGGTACTGTTCAAAAAGCTTAATGGTATCTGTACTGTGGGCAGAACGACGAATACCAAGACGATGAAGAATATGAATCTTCTTGACTTACGTGTGTTGTATCGATACCGCGGTTGCGTCGCTGGTCTTCGCATCGTGCAGCTCTGCGGTCGAGGACCGCTAACTACAGTACAGCCCGTATTACTGGGCGTCGTCGGTAGGGAATACCAAAGTGAAGACGGCGATGACCACGCCCTAGCATAACGCGATCGTTTCGATCCTGGGTCTTGCCACGAGGACCAGCACCACCGCACTTTCAAGCTAAAAGTTTCAACTCCGCGTTCGAGTTCGGTGTGCGCGCGCCCCACTCACCTGATCCAGCATTTCCAGGCATGTCCGGAGGGGGCATTTTGCAAATCATGCCCCTTTTTATATATACGGGGTACTCCTGGGGATTATCAAAGGGGTAGCCCGATCAGTAATGTATCGCTGTGTATTGAAATCTAGAAAGGGGCGCTACAAGAATGTATAATAATGTATGAGAATGTAAACGTGGTGGCCTACGCTATAGTGCTCGGTTTGGAGAGCAGAGCAACGCGCACTAGGCAGCTGCTTGGTACCTGGGCATCTTATCCGCCAAACGCATGAGCTCAAAGTATTGTCGACATTGTAACTCACCTTCCATCGCGTAGTTGCTGAGACTCATCGTACGCATCAGCGTGCTGAAGTCATCCTCCATTGTGTGGATACATGGTGCAACACTAGCGAGTCCGACAGCAAACTCGGTTAGCAGCTTAAAGTTGCCAAACGAGGCCGCCTTCTCTCAGGCGAACGGGAGGAGACGCGTGAAGGCCACGAGAACCGAGTCTTGGTTCAGGCGCACAGCGTGGAGCGCATTCCACACAATCTCGAGTGTCACTTCACGCGCCGAGTTTCGTTGGCTTGCAAGCCGGGGCGACATTTAGACTTCTTGCTGAAGCAGCGCAGCAGTTGTCAGGTTTGGTTTCAGATATCGGTTGTTGCCGTAGCGCCGAATCGAGCCTTAACCTTAGGACTGTGAGCTGCTAGCAGACGCGTGATCCGTGCACTGTATTATCTCGATAGGATAAGTAGGCGAGGCAATTGCTGTTGATATCGAGCTGATACACGACACGGTTTCGATAAAAACGGTGATGGCCTCAGCTACCGCTCCAACGAGTTCAGTCTGAGTCATTGGATGTTGGGGTAGGGCGGGATCTATATCGTAGTCGATGTCCTTTTGATCCGACTGCTCGTCTGGAAAGGGCTCTTCGTCTGGGTAATTTCCAGTGGGAAAGCGTCTTCCAGCTCGGCAACATCCACCCCAGCGCGGATCTGGGCTTCTGTGGCGGTCTCATGTCTTTTGTCTCCGACGGCCATGCAGCTAAATAGCGCCAATGACTTCAATGAGCACCACAAGGTGGTTGGTCTTTTGATCTTTTCCACATTCATAGAGCTGTCTTCCGTGCTCCTCTCTATTTAGACTGCAGCAATCGCACAGACTTATCCAGAGTGAGTATTGTAGTTGCGAACCTTGCTTCGCGCTGTGAGCGCTGATTCGAATAGATTAGGGAAAACCAATATAGTAGGAAGGTTTGTATGACTGGTCGATCATGCCCATTTCAGGGACTAATCTGAAGTAGGTCAATGTTATGAGCGATGCTAGTGACACCATGTACCGTGGTGGTGGCCTATTTCCTACTACAGTCGCTATATACATGTCCTGTAGTCCTAACACACGCTACCAGGTCGAAAATCTGATGTAAAGTACCTTCATCATCAGGATTTCCTTA